>JASCZW010001169.1:0-130080 GCA_034211315.2 Aedes japonicus
AAACATTTTTTAAAAACTAGACTTAGTTTTTAAAAATATTTACGAAGAAAAAATTTCTACTATATTGTTAAAGTTATTTCTACATATTAAAAATTATTTAAACATGATTAAGTGCACTGTTGGATTTGTCTTATAAATGATAAATCTTTTATTTCTTTTAAAGTCCATTATTTACAGGGCACTGCAAACAACAGTCATTTATGCCTCCCACAACACTGGGATTCTACCTCACGCTCGGAATAACAGGTATTAAAAGACCGCCAGCAGAATTGCGTCTGCTGTGGTGGCCTGAGCACCTCCTTCGTTTCAGCAGATTGAAGGGTGCGCCGGTATCTGTCCCGCCAAGTGTTCACCGGCAATCAGTATCGGCCCCGCAAGTGTCGTGCTGAAATTACCTACCGCGAAAATCATGAAGTGATAACATGCGATATGGTACTGGTCATCAATGGAGATCAGAGACGTACGTAATACGCGTAATGTCCTCGTTACGCTATGGCAATCCTTCATAATATTTTTTTGTATTTTCAACTCGCGTTATCCATCATCGTGGTACAGTCTAGATGAATAGGCATATAACCTTGGCAGTGTGCCGCATACAGTTCAAATGAGGTCGCCTACAGGCAAAGTATGAAGCTAATCTTTCTATCAATATACAACGATGGGTACAGATGAATATATCAACGTAAATTAGTCACGCTTTCTTCCTTCCTTGTTCAAGTGAAACGTTGCAGATCCTCTGGAATCGCTGTGGAATCCTTCTGCGGCACATACCACGCATTGGCAATGATGACAGAGAAAATGATGTGATTCAGAAAGACATCATTCAGGATGCCTCAAATTGGCTGCATCGGTATAGATTAGATTTGCAAGTTCATTATTTACAAGAACACGGAAAACCAGCGAACTAGACTCCACCAGGTACCTCGAAAACGTTCACACAACTCAGTTTTGCGTCATGATGATGGCACGAACATAGTACCTTGACGTATCACTGGTGTTTTGAGTTCTCTTGAGGTTATCTTACGTTAGCTAACATTTTCAGTGGAGCATTTCAGTTTTTGTTTTTCTCTGATCAACTGATTTTCAGAATAAATGTTTGCACCACATGCTGTCTTCTATGTGATTTTAATTGCCGCCCAACCTCGTATTTTGTGGCCAACTCAGATCTTTACTCTTTACACTGTTGTGTTAGACTACAGAGACCACACCCTTTCCGATATCTCTGATAGATGGTTAGGATTACGTTTGAAATGCTGGCTCTTCCGGCCTGGCAACACTGAACTCGGACCTCGAATTGGCTTCTGTCAGTCGGCAGATTCTTCAGTACTGTTGTCTGGTAGTGGTAATATTAAGTGATTTTTTATGAAGTGTAACGTAAGAAAAATTTGAATTTTGCTTATGCGCACTCAAAGTACGATTCGATACTCTTCTTGCTTCGACGCTATTTGTTTTGGCTTGAAATAACCCAGAAAACAAAATAGAGTTAAGCATTCCGTGTGTATACAACTACAAAATGAGTGTTGATTTTTAATGCGCGATTCAAAAGAAACCTCACCAAGTTTGACCGTTAGTCTAGATATTCCTATGGAATTCTATTAATTTTAGCGGTATGATATGAATGTAATTAAACAAACGCCTCAGGGTTAAGTTATAGTGGTTTTCTTAAGTGACACATAGAGCAATATCCATAGAGACACAACCCGCAATTCGGGTATCATCCCAACTGCTGTGTATGATCCTGCCATCTTCTGAATGTACATGTTGTCAGGAACATTACAAAATGACAACGGATGAGACAAAATCAATATGACTTTCAGGCATTTATGACAACTTGAACCATCGTGCCATTTATACCGTTTTGACGTAATTCGTGGTGAAGACAGAATACTGGAGACCGAATGATCCAGATGTTGTTCGTGGAAAATACTTTGAATAGTGAGTACTGTTGATGTCTTTATTTTCTAAAATATTCAATGGAGTCTGTAAACAGACAAACGAAATCGTGTAAAACACAAAAATGCAAAAAGGCAACGAATGGAGCCAAATGTGGAACTGCAACTAAATTTATCATCGCATTTGAAGAAGGTAAGATGCTAGTAAGACCTTTTCCAGTACGTTAAAACAAATTGAAATCTGACGAATACATCTAGATGAACGCATTAACAGCAATTCGGAAGTATGTCTAGATACAATCTTTTTTGGCAACATTTTTCAGAGGCTTTGTGCCTGTTCCGTGACAGGACCGGACTCTTCCGCGATCCATTTCCTTGCGTAAATAGATGGACTGTAAGTCTGATACACTGATATCTACATGCCTTCAAGTCGATCTTGATTCAGGCATTCCTAAAAAATTTAATATGGTTTTTGTAACTCCGTTGTTTTGGCTCTATAAATATAAACTGAAACAATGATATTCCAGTATGAGGCAAACTTTCTTATTAATATCTTTCAAATCGGCAAAATCTCGCATTCATTACTGCATTCGAAACAATAATCAATGAAAATTATTTATCCTAATAGAATGGGAATCTCAAATAACGGTAAGGTCGCTGCAATGCAATGCAAGTGTAAACTTATTAAAATTCATTAACTATTCGTGTTACGATAGATACATGCTCATCTTTTACAGACAAGCAAGCGTTGTCACGTGATATTCAATGCTATAATTGCAAGGAGTGGCATTTTGTGGAATTATGAAAATTTTGAAATGATCTATGGACAAGTTTTCAGGATTAACAATGCCTCCTATTTTCTTTTGAAACAACGAAGCCAGTTAACATATATGAGCTCCTTCTGTGTGGAATTGGGTGAGGAGGGCAGGTAACAAACGTGACTTATCAACCTTCCTGCTCCATTTATCTGAGTTCTTCGTTTCAGTATGATGCACTTATGGGCCAATTCACTAAATCAACAATCACACGCCTGAAATACGCCGCGAATCCCCGGATCAGGCAATGAGCGGATTCGAGTCGTCTCTTCTTGGGATCGTTCCGTTACCATGAACAATCCTTGGTTACAGCACTCCTGGAAAGCCTTGGCTCGAAGAACCGTATCTTAGACTACCGTTCAGAGCCTTCTGGTTAGTTCAGTCTCTTCCTCTGCAGTACTAGGCTTCCCTGGCACAGATCCCTGCTGCTGCGACAGATCAGCTACTGACGAACAATAACTGCTCCGCCAGTGAACACAGTCACGTAATGAATTCTTGACAATCATCTACTGCTCTGGGATGCAATTAATTATTCCATTGCTTCAAATGCTGTGATTGTTGTATGTTGGGTACATCTGCGGACTCTCCGCCATTGAATGCTGCGTTTAAGTCAGGGTACACCCCCAATCGCGTCACGAATCGAAGCCTATGATGACACAGTGGTATCTCACTGAAGCAGCCATCGTTGCGATACATATTATGGTGCGGAGAATACGAATCCATCCATAAGCATTTCTTTCGAATATTGGTGTTACGATGCGGTATGAGCCAATCGACATCTTCTGCATTGCCATCCAGCAACTCTGGCGATCTGTGTTGTCTTTCTCAAAATAAATTTTTCACTCGACGTGTATTTCGTTTGTTAGCATTCATGTCTTTTTAATGTGTCCTTGTGTCTGGAAATGTACTGTTACGTCTTTATTACAGTGTTATTTAGAAGGTTAAGTATGTTCAGTAATTTAACAATGATGAAGTTTGTATGGAAATTCAGGCAATTCGAATGCTTTTGAAAAAGATGGAGTCTTCAGCACAGGCAATGAAAGCGAAGGGTCAGGTATTCAACCATTTCTCCAGAGTGACTCAACATTCGCCGTGGCGTGTCAGTTTAGTAGTGATGATTAATGTTATTCGGGTTGCTAGCAGTGAACCGCTGCCGTAATCAGACGAATCTGTCTGGGAGTAAGTGGTTTCTGTAGTAATCGCTCCTGCCTATCAACTGGCTGTGACAATCGCCAGCCGATCATGCAGTTCATTGACTCGATGAAGTCCCGCCGTGCGATATTCCTCTAGTTACGGGCCATGATATCATGAGGAGGACAACGCTCGAGCAGTAATTTGGTGTCGGAGAATACCTGCAGGTTCGAACGACGTCGACCGAAGAGGGCTTCCTGTATCAGGATTTGTCTCGTCCGTCGTCGCCACCATCTGGCAATTAACAATCGCTGGATTCACATCATTTCCTCAAATTGCATCATGTACGTATATTAGGCAGTGTACTAAAGACAAATGCAGGCTGAAATCCGTGGGACAGACAATTCGAATGGCAGTGCCTACCGCGGGCCTGTGTGATGCGCCGACCCCTGTGACCTCCCTTTGGTGTGTCGTGTAACATTACCTTATGCCACGCCATGTAGTCATTTGCCACGGAAACCAACCCGCCAACAATAGTTCAATAAATCTCCGTCCGCGGAAATCATGGCAAAGGGCAAATCGGGCGACGTATGATCGCGCTCAGGCTACCCGGTAGTAAGCCACAAAGCACTGACATTTTCGGAACTGAACATTGGGATTTGGCTACTCTGCTTTCGCTGGCACCGTTGTCATTCACGTAATATTCTTTGCTTCGTCTTTCAAACCCACCATTTAACATGAGTGGTTCAGGCCTACCCCGTGCTCGAAGATTTAATTCATTACGTATGGCAAACGTCGCCAGATGACGAAATGTTGCTGAAGGACTACTGACGCCATCTTTAGAGGAAGATTGAACAGCCCCCTCGACCAGCCTCCATTCAATGAATGTAACCGATCGTCAGGATAATATGTGACGGGTCTGAATCATAACCCATGTATCAGTGGTGTTCAATTATCGAGCTTCAGCACTTGAGACATTTGGAGCAAGTTTCTTGATCTATCTGTGGATCCCAGGCGGCTCTGACTCTATGCTGTCACTGAAACTGTAGCATTAACTCTCGTCACCATAATCCACCGTTCTTCATTTAAATGAGCAATGAATCTCGGATCTGCTGAACTCGAGGCGTAACTGGGCAGAGCTAGTTGAAGTTGCTGCAAGTTTCGTTGATTCAACGATGGCCTGTGAGGTGCCACGTGACATCGTTACACAAACGCATTATGCTACTGGAATCTCAGGAAAGAAGTTGGGTGGAGATCCCAGATGAGTGAATGCTTTTAGTGCAGGTAATCTTGAACGCAATCAAATCAACGAAACAGGCTCTACACTAGTAATGGATCAATGTGAGCAATGGAAGACAGTGGTGTCGTATAATGCCTGCCATACCATTCATGGAATCAACGAAAGCCATACTCAGCTCGTGATTCATTCAACGTTACGGGAATTTGCCAATGCCGATAGGAAATTTTGATTTTCCGGCTATGAAGTCTGAATCATGAGTCTTCAGCCTCGAGCTAAACCAATCGAAATGTTAGTCTGGCTGTGTTGAGCAGCAGATGTCAATGAAGAAGCAGACTGGAAAGTGTCTAAACAATTGCGGGAAACAGGCTGTCTGAACTGATGAGCAGCGTCAAGACAACTGCAGTCATAGGCCTTGTTATGGAATGATTATAATAGGATGATGACACAATATGCTACTGAAGGAAGATTACTCAGAAGATGTTCATTTAGAGAGCCCCTGCAATTATGTGTTTTTATCTGGATATTTAATCGTGTATCTAATATCTTGCATAAACTGTAACGCCCAACGTGATGCGTCTCGGATGGTGATAAGTTAAGACAGATGTTATGATAAATTTCCGTGGAAAATTGTTAACCGGAACATTCGCCATGGCGGACGAAAACATGCGTGTAGGCGTAACGAGTTCTTTCGTCGTTTTATTTCTCAATTTCTTCTCCATTTTCACGACCGTGGACAGGTAGACGCCAAAACTTCGGTGAACGGCCTATTGATGGGATATAGCTGGACGTACGTATCGCTCAGTAACGTCAGCAGTAGCGTAGATCCGGCAGATACCGTCTTTGGCTGCTATGTATTTCTTGATGAACGACGCAGCTTCTGGCAGGCATTTCTACTATATTTCCGTCCGCATTCGAACGAAAACGACATCCTCGCTGATTGTCGGCTGAGGCTTGGTATGAAATGAACTCGTCTCGGAAACTCACTCCTTCGTGAAGTGAAACAAAATGCAGTGCCTAGCAGTGATCCAGATGGGCTCGTCTCGTCGTCATCATCACCGCCGCGTCATGATTCACCGGAAGGCAGTTATTCATCTTCTTGTCACGATGAGAATTATATAATTATACAACACAGCCGTTGGGTAAATTCAATGAAATTTGAGATAGTTGGATTCATGTGCATTATTTATGCAGTTACTACGGCAAAGTCCTGTGATCAAATAAGATGAAATGGAGTCGAAGAACAGCCGTGATACCGGCAAGTCTGCGTCATTCCCCGTGCCATATCGCGGAGATTCCCGATATCTGCGAAGATGATTAAGCAGTTCGAAGAGAACGGTGACCACCAATCAATCTGGCGTAACGCAAAATGCAACTACACAGGCCTTCAGCCAAGTAGACACCAAACCGCCTAAACCGAAGTTTTGAAGACAAAACTAAGGCTGGAAGCTCGGAACGTTCAGACACAAAGGCCTAATCTGGCGACAGGGCATCAGGCCTGAAGTTGTACTCAACATGCTGACTGAAAGTTGAATGCTGCATCATGAACGACGACAAATGATCCCGACTAACACTCTGTTCGGCGATGCAAGTATCACCTCAGTGTCAGTACAGCTCTGGTTTAATATCTACCACGTGCCTGTGACCCAGGTGAACAGATGTACAACAAAATTGCTGACGCTGAAGGCCTGGCGATACAGCAATCTTCTGGGAGTAACCTCATGCTACACTGCTCCAGGCTGAAGTGGTATGCGGACAATAAGGTCGATTTCGTGCCTAATGTTCAGCCCTCCCAGCGTTGCGCTAAATCATGCTGGGCGATTATGGCTGGCACTAACAGGAGCAATTGAACAGTCATTGAAGAAAGTATGGTTAAAACTGTGATTACAGTTATGATCTATGTGAGTCATTGATAATCAGGCAAATGGTTTAATGGATTGATTTCTCAATCCTGAAAATTGATGACGAATCGATCAGCTCAGTACGAATCAATTTACATTATTATTTCATCGTGGGCCTACAACCGGCCGCTGCCAGCTCGAGCCAGTGGGCGACATCCGCTTCCTGTATGCGCTGTTTATGTTCGCCGATACCTGCTGGCAGTTGAACCGACTACAGCGCATAATCTTGTCGTATCGGCCGTCAGGTGACTCTTTGATGCTCTGATTGTTGTCTAATAGTGCCGAGTGCCAAGGAAATTGTAGATGCCGGGACGGGCGTATCCAGCGTCCCGCAAAGTGCCTGCATGATATCTGTTTTCGGCGCGATGGGTGCCGCGCATTGAACGCGCACTTCTGAACGGATCATCACGGGCCAGAGTTCGACTGTATAGAGCTGTCAGAGTTTGTCTGCTGGCCTCATTATTACCAAATTGTACATTTCAGAAGGTGTCAAAAATTAGTCAAACGTGTGTACAATGTATTCGATAAATGGAAACTAACTATAAATAATATAATAGCACATCAAAGAAAGGATAGGCGCAATAACGATACGATAAGTGCACTGAAGCACGAATGTAGTAACTAAACATATAGAAATCATGCAAAAAGAAAGGGACTGCAGATTATTTTTGAGAGTCGAAGTGACTTTTGTCTCTTGGTGAAGTGAGAGGAAGTCACCTTACAGTGCGTGACTCTTTTGAACAAATCAAACAGAAATCTTCAAACTGTCCTGCAAACCCATCGCCAAGGTCACTTCGACTCTCGCGATAACTAACTATCCCAATCGATGAATTTTATTCCGTTTGTGTAAGAGAACTTTTGCTGTTTTCAACCAACGTTGCCAATTACTACCGTATTGACGTTCGCATGGTATTTATTCGTTTCGTTTAAATCTTGGTAATAATACCGTTTATGTGTGTAATGCAAATCACTAAACGTGAAGAACAAGCGAGTCTTGAGCAATAGCCTATCACCAGCATCTGGAGTGCATTGTTCATCGCTGCCAATCTTGATAGTAATTAATGTTGCTAACAACTATTTGTCCCTCATTATGTTTATTCATAATGATGGAATTGACGTTACGATTCTTCCACGTTATATCTCGTTCTACATTTCACGATCGTTGATTGTTACTTTCCCCCCTCGTCAACGCTAATTTGTCCGCCGGTTCGGTGAGCAAGAAGTTGTACGTCAAAATGGACCTCCCAGGGCGTGCCTCACTTATTCTTCCGACAATCCACATTGTTGCATTGTTCGCGTCTGCCGCGGTGTCATTCAACATATCCCTGCCTATTAATGATGGAAGACACGCACGTCTGCGTATTTCCAGATCAATGCTTACCTGCAAGTGCATCGGCCCTGTCAGTCAATCGAGAGACAGGATGTGTTCCAGATCCGAGGCGTCGCCGGTGTCTTTTAGGGCGCCTGTTACTATGTGACTTGTCAATGCGGGAGTTCCCCACTGAAGGCAGTCGCGCTGTGCTGCCCTCTTACCAGCTGAGTCTTCCTTCGTTCTGAGGTTCGCCGAAAGAACGATGATGCGTGAGCAAACCCACCCGTTGGGCGAGGCGTATGTGTCTTGAGGATGTCCGGATTGATGCTGGAGGCGTGCCAGCACGCCTACGTGCCTTTTCCTTCCGACAAGACGCAGCGGCGAGAAGTTATCCATATCACGGTTCGTTAATCGACTGAAATATCATAACCAGCTTGCTGGTACCTATCGGTTCCCTCCGGATGTTTGCTTCCGGCTTGATGGTGGTCAGGAGCGAATCAATGCAATGATATGTATTGTTGCGCAGTGTGGAGACCGCTTTGCTTGACAAACCTTCGATTGTCGGCGAGTAAGTGGTCGATGGGGCATCGGTTGGAATTGGTTCCGTTCGATTCCCATGAACACAGCCTGGAGACTTCTACTTGCGCGATGTCCCGAGCATCAAAACGGAGCCATACACTGACGATAAAACTTATGTGATGGGTGCAAAGGATGAGATATCCGTGGTCTATTAAACCTTACATCATCATTTGTACACTCAGGCAAATGAACTTAAGAATTTCCTACAGATATAATTTATAAACGATGCATTTGATCATAAGTCTGACTTGTAGATGGATTTTTGTTCAACTCGACATTGTTCTTGAACGCCTTCAAGCTTTCCTGGATTACGGGCGTTGATTTAGCTACTGGACCCGAAACCTCAACGTTCAAGGTTCGATTCTAAGTTCACTGCATATTTTTATTTTTTTTAACATCAACATTTTCATAAGGTGAACTAAAGAAAAACATAACGATTTATTTTTTATAAATAAATCATAACGCAATCTTTTGAATATCGAACGTTTATTTCAATAAGTGTATGAGGAAAATTCTGTAGATTATAACCAATTTACAATTGGTTATTAACATGTTTTATGGAGGGCCCATATGGTCCCATCTACGTGAGCTACGAGCTGTCATAGATGACTTTTGCACCCAACAATTTAGTTTTTTTACACTAGTAGTGAGTTCAGGGCTGGTAGCGGATTTCTGGATAAATAAGGGTGACTTTAAGGACTAAACTAATCAAAATATTGATCAAATAGTGACTTAGCAGTGATATCAAAATTTTAGTATTGTTTAAATCTTTTATACATTTGTCGAATAATTACAGTGAAAATGAACTGAGTGAACACCCCGTTTGCAAAAATGAGTTATACTGCGACGCAGTGTCACTCTTTGGGATTTG
The DNA here is from genome assembly GCA_034211315.2 of Aedes japonicus. Lineage (NCBI taxonomy): Eukaryota > Metazoa > Arthropoda > Insecta > Diptera > Culicidae > Aedes > Aedes japonicus. Next base: position 9,739 of record JASCZW010001169.1, read on the forward strand.
TTGGTAAATAAGCCTGTAATCAAACGATCTTTTTTCTCCACGGCCTCCCTGCACTTGGTCTGCAGCTCGTTTTTGCGAAGCGTGATCTTTGCGCACGGTCGAAACGCCTTCTAGCATGGCCCGTGCTAGAATATTTGAATTTCTTTCATTTATTTGATTCAATTTAAAATAAGCAAACTGTAGTCTTTTTTAATTTCTTATTTTTCATATTCTTTTCAAGTTATAAAAAAGAGAGTTCGACTTGAAGAAAAAAAATTAATTCGAGTTAAAAAAAAAAAATCAGTGGGGTTGTGTACGAGACACGACCGGTCGACGTAGACTACGTTAAACCAAGTGATGCATTATAATGTCAGGGAAATTCTGTGTGGCTATTATTAGCGTTAAAAAGGTTTCAATTATTCGTGCCGGTCGCTTACCCTTACCGATAGAAGCAGTTTAAGTCATAATATGACGTGTGTGGCTCTTATGGGACCTTAGACCAGCGTTTTGAAGCCAGTATGTAAGAAAATTCTATTGTACGGTCTTGAGATATTATTTGGTGGCCCTGAAAAGGGCCTTTGGTTTAAATGATGACACGGTCACGGTTGCACGTTTCACGATGGACTATATTTAAGGACTAGAAGATAGTTGAGAATCTTTTAGGGAAAATAAAATTATTAAATCAATGATAGTTTTAGTCATTCTTATTATCCGCTTTAGTCTTAGTCATTATAACCGCTTGACATTACTTAATGTTTATTCGTGTGTCATACTGTGCCTGAATGGCCAGCATCTCGGAATTCTCACCATCGCCGGAACCATCAACAATGTTTTGCATCGTTTGGGGGATTTCAGTAACGACAGGCTGCGGAGGAAATTCTATAATACGTACATACAAACATATATTTTGACTGATGCCTTGTCTCCTTTTCAACATTCACCATTTAAATGCCATACCATTCGGATCATTTGTATACAATCTGAGTTGTAGTATGCCTTTGCATAATTCAACTTCAAAGAATCAAAAATTTGCAATTTATGCAATTTTAGCAATTCTGGATTTCAAGGGTAATAATAAACATTGAAATACTCTAGAATTCAAATTACGATAAAATTCGTTATCAGAAAATATCCGACAGGTTTAGTGATTGTTATGAAAACACAATAATCAATTGCAACATTTTCAGATGTGTAAGCGTCTCATAAAATGTTCAAAGTTCAGGAAGTTTTATCAAACAGAAAATAACAAAAATTATCTTGCAGTTGTTATAAGGTTATATACAAGTATATAGAGTACATGTCCTTTGACTCAGTCGATTATGTAGCGCACGATTACAGTTTTAACTATAACTCACACAATAATTTAGCTAGAAACGATATTCAACTAGTTATTCCTTTGCTAAGACCAAGGTTGCGGCTTATCATTTTTGACTTGTCCATATTCATTTGCCGATAGCTCTTCTCAGAAGCTCAATTTCAAAATATGATGCATGATGAACTTATGGTGCTTGAGTAGAACTACAACTTTGTTCAACAGTACATAGCTCTATCTCTTATATCTGAGGAATAAGAGCATATATTCGCAGTGATCTTCGCGATGATATTCGCGGTGAAGATCACGCGAATATCGTCGTGAAGATCACTGTGAATATACGCTCTCATGTCGAAGATATAGGAGTTAGAGCAATGTACTGTTACACAAAGTTGTAGGTCTACTCATGGACTACAAGTTCATCATACATCATATTTTGAAATTGACCCTCTGAAAGGAGATATTGGCAAATGAATATGCCTGAGTCAAAAATGATATGCCGCAACCCTGGCTAAGACTTGCTTAACAAGGCGTTTGCTGTACTGGACCATGAAAAGTCACCAACAAACATTATTGAGTCGAAAACTTTCGATGGATATGGATATCATTAGGGATACTTATTCGGACGAATTTTAGTAAAGTTTGTTTATTTCATCGCTCCGGGCATTCGGCTATATTCGGTATACTATACGGAATAAAAACTTCTTGATAACATCTAAATGACTTTCTCATGTGATCAATCAGCCATTCCATTTCAAAACATTAAAATTCCCACTATATTCATTTAGTTATAAAGGTGTTGGTATGAATAAGCCCATCGAAAAATACACAACCGCTCACTCTTACTTTTCCATTGAAAACTTTTATATTCTACATTTTACTATGTGATGAATACATTAGGCCAAAGTTGGGAATATAAGGTTAAATGCGTACCTAAAATATGGTTTATGGTTTTTTTTGTGAAATTATTATTCATGTTTCTATGTGAATGTCAGGTAAATTAGTGAATCCATTATGGCTAAAATTTTCAGGAAATCGAAATATATATAAATATATTAGATCTCGCAGAAGAAAGAGAGTGAGTTTTATAAAACATCATTATTCTTTGCAATGAGTATGGGAAAAAGGTTGGTTAATATATGATAAATTCTTATGAATATAAAATAAACACCTGATAAAATAATCACACATTAAAACATATTCAGCGCATTAGTTGTATCGATATCATGTGAAGGTTCATATGCAGTAAAGCATAGACTAACTCTAAGACCAGTAGGTCCCATACAAAAACGATTTTTTCTTGGCTCAGTCAGTACTAGAACATCGTCCCAAGCTCGGTCCCAAGCTCAATAATGCACCCTTATAATGAACTCACATGAACACACTCTCAAATACTCTGTCAAAATAACACAGCAAATCAAAACAAAGGCGCAAATATGTATAACAAGGTGCTGGCTTCAAGGTGTAATTCGGACCAAGGGGTTCTACAACAGTGAACCAATTTCAAATCGCTAGTTACATATTGATTGTTGGTAAAAGCATGCTGCGCATGTCATCACCAGAATACAATCAATAATATGTTGAAATGTATTAAGACAGGGAGCCCAATGATGACATGCAATTTGTAAAGTCGAGACCTTCTAAAGCGTCCCAACTAGTTGTTGGCAACGCATTACCTCTTGCTGCTTTCAATTTCGCCCGATAACTACGAGCTCGCTCGGCATCGGTGCATGGTCGTTTCGGAGGATTTCCGTATGTTCGCTCTTTATGCGCTTCCTGAATCTGCGCAATCGTTCTGGATCAAATAGGTTAGGCATTCTCACTTTCACTATGTTTCTCAAAACGTTTTTCTTCCTAGAGGTAGGACTCTATCCAACGGGAATCGTTAACACAACAGAACAACTGTTTATAACACACTACTAATTGGAATTTACAGAGAATTTTGGTTCGGAATATCATGTTCAACATCGAAAATTGTGTCCGTGATAGGGAATTTATGTGGTTTAAGGTATGCGACGAAGGGAAAACAAGTTTTGCTAATACCACTGCACAGTGGTCCAGTAAGCTACTTTAGGCGGACATGAGGTTTTCAATGGAAATTTGTGGTATTAGAGCTTTGGTTACTTCTGAGAACTTGTTGCAAACTTATTGTACTACAATTTGTATGAAATTATTTTTTTCTTGCATTAAACGCAAGAGTGGCGTATACTCTAACTTTTTTATGGGTCAATATCGTGAGATGATATGTTCTGCAAAGTTTTAGAAATTGTTGTTATAAAAAACTTTGTAGAACATATTTTTTGTCGAGCTTCAAAGCCTACTGCGATAATTCCGAATTTTAGTAAATAATCGTTTTTCGACTAAAAGTCATTCATTTTAAACTTTTACCAGCTTGCTATGTTCTACAAAGTTGTTTGTTTTGACATTTGCTACAATTTTGTTGAATACACCATAGTTGTATTTCTTCTTGTTTTCATTTTATAGTATATTTTCAGTTAAATTTACGCCATACTATAGGCCTTACAACATGAAATGGAGCACCTGAAAAAATATGGCATACCATGACTTGATTCAACACACCTTAGAGTACGTTTAAGGAAAATTTGGGAGAGATGATATTTTTCTATCTTTCTTAAAGCTACTTTCTGTAACATACAGTTTTCAATAAAAGCATACATTAGGAGCTCAAATAGAATCAAAACACACAGAAATCATGGCTATCTCTGTTCAGTATATGACAATTACCACGTGTTTTCATAGAAAAACGCTTAATAGGATATTGGTTAATTTTTATTAAGTTTCGAGCTTCTTCAGGTAAATCAAACTGTGTCTCACCATGAGTTGTACGTCTGTTGATAAGTGAGATTACGGGATCGGAGGTGAGAAGAAGCCACTTGAAAACGTCTTCCAAACGGACAATACGGTTGAACTTCCTTGCATGCGGTTCCCAAAATTTCCTTAGGGAAGGTCCATTAATTATGTCACGTGGTAGGGGGGAGGGGGGTTTGGGAAAACGTGACGGTCCTTACAAAAAAATATGAAGGTCCATACAAAAACATGACAAGGGGGGGGGCGGTTTATAAAAAGTCACTTTTTGCGTGACGTAATTAATGGACGTTCCCTTATGCACTTATTTCTCGTTTGCTGGGCTTCCTCATTCAGCATCCCTAAAGGCAGTGCAGCAATCCTGATAATATCGCTACCGTGTAATAGTAGCTTATGCACTGTAGGAGAAAGCACATGCCAATCGTACAATCCACGATATATCCTAAATGTATCTTGAGCAAATTGTTCAAAAGCTTCTGCTTCAATTTCTCGATTCAGGTTGACGACTTTTAGAAGAATTGCGAATTTCGCTAAAAGGTGTTTATCGAGCCCTGTGATTTCGACAACTGCATTTACTTCGCTAAAAAATCGGCGAGGTGCGTTTCATTGAGTCTCAATCCCAACCTTTCTTTGAGAGTCTGTCGGATTGACATCTGGCGGTTTTTCAAGATCACATTGTCCTTACTAACACGCCACGAAGGCTTAGGCAACGTCAACCGATAGCTGATATTCAACAATTGCTCAATGGTTTGTATTTGAGCGTCATTATGAGAAATATAGCTGGGGCACTACATGTTTGATCTTCTTACCGACCGCAAACAGATGTAATATTGTTGTGAATAAGTTCCTGTCACGTCATTCAGCACCTTCGTATCAACCATTGACAAAACAAGCTTCGCTTAAATCTCCACGCTTACAGAAGAAGTTTTCAAGTGGCTTCTTCTCACCTCCGATCCCGTAATCTCACTTATCAACAGACATACAACTCGTGGTGAGATACAGTTTGATTTACCTGAAGAAGCTCGAAACTTAATAAAAATTAACCAATATCCTATTAAGCGTTTTTGTATGAAAACACATGGTAATTGTCATATACTGAACAGAGATAGCCATGATTTCTGTGTGTTTTGATTCTATTTGAGCTCCTGATGTATGCTTTTATTGAAAACTGTATGTTACAGAAAGTAGCTTTAAAAAAGATAGAAAAATATCATCTCTCCCAAATTTTCCTTAAACGTACTCTAAGGTGTGTTGAATCAAGTCATGGTATGCCATATTTTTTTCAGGTGCTCCATTTCATGTTGTAAGGCCTATAGTATGGCGTAAATTTAACTGAAAATGTACTATAAAATGAAAACAAGAAGAAATACAACTATGGTGTATTCAACAAAATTGTAGCAAATGTCAAAACAAACAACTTTGTAGAACATAGCAAGCTGGTAAAAGTTTAAAATGAATGACTTTTAGTCGAAAAACGATTATTTACTAAAATTCGGAATTATCGCAGTAGGCTTTGAAGCTCGACAAAAAATATGTTCTACAAAGTTTTTTATAACAACAATTTCTACAACTTTGCAGAACATATCATCTCACGATATTGACCCATAAAAAAGTTAGAGTATACGCCACTCTTGCGTTTAATGCAAGAAAAAAATAATTTCATACAAATTGTAGTACAATAAGTTTGCAACAAGTTCTCAGAAGTAACCAAAGCTCTAATACCACAAATTTCCATTGAAAACCTCATGTCCGCCTAAAGTAGCTTACTGGACCACTGTGCACTGGCTGCCAATCGACAATTTGAAATGTAAATCCCAATCAAACAAACTCTCAAGCTGAGAATATTATATTGTATATTGTGTGTAAAGTAGCAAAGATGGATTTGTATCTGGTAGCATTTATTGATTTATTGATTCATCGCGAGTTGCGCGAACCAGCCAAAATTTTCCCGACAGCTCGCCCTCCATGCAGGCGTTTTTGCAGTTGCGTGTTTTATAAAGTGTTTTATAAACAACTCTTTCAATTAAATTGGTAGTCCTCAAAAGGACATCGCGGTGGAAAAATCGCCGCTGTGAGATTACATGGCGGCTTATGGGAGCGCACAAACCAACGCGATTGAAAAACGCATCGCGTCGGTTTGTGCGCTCCCATAAGCTGCCATGTAATCTCACAGCGGCGATTTCGCTGCCGCGGTGGCAAAAAATTGCTGCAGTTTGGTGGAGTCTTTATTTGTACGGCAGCGGAGCTGGTGCAGAGGCAGCTGGTGGTGGTAAGTAGCAAGGCTCTCCCAAACAGCGATCGTCGCGATGAGGCAAAATGGCGGATTATGAGGGCGCACAATCGCGTCGGTTTTGTGCACCTCTTCGTGGCGGTTGTTTCGCCGCGACTTCGAAAACGCTGCAGTTTGGTGGAGCCTTGAAGCAGCACCCTGCGACCAGCTCCCAGCGACCAGCTCCCAGCGACCGGCTCCCAGCGACCAGCTCCCTGCGACCAGCTACCTGGGCTCCCTCCGCACAGCTACAATGCTGCCAAATGACTGAGGCAAAATTTTCCTTAGTGTTCGTTTTATGCCGTTCTCAGCTGCGTGCGAGACGTACATGGAAAGTCGAATGACATGATTGGTTAAAGTCCCTCTCTAACACAAAGAAGAAGGAGATGATGCAAGACGTTCCTTGCTTCGATTTGAAATCTGTGATAGGAAATTTGTTAAATTTACTCTGCAAAATGACATTATAAGACATCACCTTATATTTGCGTTATTTTCAATAGTTTACTATTGATTGAGAAAAATGTTTGACAATTGAATTGGAGCGCGGTAAAATTTCCGACCGATTGAAGAAGAAATCATGTAAATCTATCGTGGATTATTTGAGTTATTCGCGTACAAAAAGTACGGTTTTTCGTGACGGTCGCAAAATTTTAGATTTTCATTTGACACCCTACCCTTGCCGTAAGACGTAGTCTACGTCAAAAACAGTGACAAAAAAAGTACCCACTTCATTTTGGCTCCCGTGAATAAAAAAATTAAGTAAAAGAAAAGTATTTTAAAAATTCATGTGTCCTCTTATAGCCATTCGGACCAGCTGCAGACGTTTCGGCATGCTCTCCACCAGGTTCCTTAGGTGCGCTTCAGGGTTTCAACATAGTTGAATTTATTAGTAACACCAGTTTTATCAACCCTGGCATCTAGAATCACCAACAAATTCCGATGGAGTTGAGTTCCGGGTTTTGTGGAGGCAATTCCAGCGTTTTAATCCGACAAAACCGCAAAAAAGACTTGGTCTTCTTGACAGCATGCTTCGGGTCGTTGTCCTGCTTCAATGCAAACTTCTCTTCAAGACCCGAATGGATCAGCGAAACCTCCAGATTTTCTCGCAGGATGTTGATGTAAGAATCTGCCGTCATTATCCCGTCGATTTTTACAATGCTTCCCACTCCACCCCACGAAAAACACCCCCAGACCATCACATTTCCTCCTCCATGCTTCATCGTGCCTTGGATGTGGCGCTCCTGAAGCTCCTCTCCCGATCTGCACCAAACACGAACCCGCCGCTTTCGGTTAAACAGCTCGAATTTTGATTCGTCCGTCCAGAGAACTGTTTTCCAGAACTCTAGGGGCTTATCAGCATGCTCCTTAGCAAACTTAAGCCTTTTGGCTTTGTTTGCCTTGCTGATAAATGGGCGCTTCCGGGCAAGTTTGCTATTCAACCCCTGTGCTACAAGACGGCGACGAACAGTTCGACCAAAAACTGATAGCTGAAGGGTTTCCTGGATCTCACGGACAGTTACTATTGGTTTTTTTCTTGACTTCGCGCATGATCTTGGTGTCCGTTCGTATAGTCATTTTGCGTCTACTGCCACTGCCTGGGCGATCCACCACTGATCCGAACGTTTTTTTTCAGTAGAATTTTCCCAACCGCTGGCTTGCTAATACTGTTCTTCCTAGCGACAGCCCGGTACGATTGACCGTTTTGCACATCACGAACCATCACAATTTTCGGATACACAATGGAATTGCTTTCCAAATCACTACGTTCTCCATTTTTTCAACTGAATCAAACGCGATCACGTGTACAAATGCACTACACGCTAAGATCAGATTACCGAAAATACGGTTTCAATTTTACCGAAAATTAGGTTTTGGTAGCAAAACCTAAAGTATCGGTATAATTTACCAAAACAAAACGTTTGATTTTACTTAGTTCTTCAGTAAAGTGGATTTACAGATTTTATCGTTATATTTTACCTAAATTTGGTTAAAAATGCTCTCATTGAGTTGCTAGCATTTTCAAAATTACCGTACAAAAATAAGTAAATATTAATGTTTTCACGGTTTTCCAGCAATACCAAAATTTCGGTAATCCATGTTTACCGATAATTTCAGTATGTGCACTTTTGTACGATTTTCGGTATTTTATGCCGAATTTTTGGTTTTCTTGTCTTAGCGTGTAGGTCAAGCAGTTTGCTTCAAAACACGTCAAAGAATCAAAACATAAACGATCGAGGGGTCGTTCGACGAAAACTTATCGAAAACATATAGATTTTTAAAGTGGGTACTTTTTTTCAATCCTAGAGGGTTTGAGCTGTTTAGTGGAATACCTGTAACTAGAAATCAGAAGAAAAAATAGTATTTTCCATTTAATTCCAACTACCTTTGCTTACCTTGACAGATACGCGTATTTCGTCTACAACTTCTTCAGTGTCTCGTACCAAGTCGAGTTATTAGTAAGAAGCCTGCACATTGTAGACGAAATACGCGTATCTGTCAAGATAAGCAAAGTTAGTTGGAATTAAATGGAAAATACTAATTTTTCTTCTCATTTCTAGTTACTTTTATTTGTTTTTTTTTTTTGCAATACGAATTGATGTTTTAGTTCTTTAAGTCGATATTTTTTATTATTTTTTCCATAAGTGAAACTTAAAAAGAATATAAAAAATAAGATATCAAAAATAACTGCAGCGTGTTTACTTTAATATTTGAACCAAATAAATGAGAGGAATTAAAGAAATTAAGAGGTGGGCGCTTTATTTTGTCTATCAGTGTATCTTGCTTCTCAATTTCTTTTTTGAGTTTAGTAAACAACTGGTTCCAATAACCCTCAATTCTATACTCTGTACTCGAGGTCAGCACTTGGTATTTTAACAGTTTCTAGTTGTCAAGAAGAAGATCATAGTTGGCTTGATTCGAACATAACTTGGCGATTTTCACAATATACTAGCAACTTTGATTGGATGCCACGAGTTCAACGAGTTCTGCAAACCAGACTTTTTGATTACGTGCTTACCAGCAGCACGGGGCTATTTCTAAGTCACGTAGACATTTTTGAGGGGAGGTTGGGGTTTGACCAAAGTCTACGCTCCATACAAAACTTCAAAAAAATGGTTGGGCGAAAGTTATTGAGGGGGGGGGAGTGTTATGAACAGGAATTATTGCCTATTTGCATATTGCTTATTTGCATTGTTGAAAAGGTGGAGTTTGTCGATCTCCCTCAATTTGCCCAGCTTTGCTATTGGTTCAACTCCAACAAACACCTTTCCGCAGGTAGCAAGTTCTCAATATTGTCAAAAAAATGTCTCAATATTGTCAAAAAATGAAATTTTTGCATTGGGCTTATAAACTCATCCGACGATGGTCCAGCATTTCCATATCAGTATACATTAGATGTATGAGTGGTTCTTTCCTTAGAAAATAGCATTGAAATAGTATCAGTATGGTTATAAACAGCTCTTATACTGTATCAAAGTTTTTTAGATATAATTCTACCTAACATGTTTGCAACTTGGCCAAAAAAAAATTATTAAATATCATAAACAAAGAATGTTTGTCTCAGAAATTTCCTAGAAAAATATTAAGTTTTAATTTACGAGTTCCAATGAAACTTTGAAATCATAACGCTTTCACAAACTGATCGAGTTTCAGTGTGCCCCAATCGGGATACGAACAATCAAATCTAAATTCAGAATTACTAAGCGTTCCACCGAAAAAAAAGTCCTTTATCTGATTTACAATTCGTTCCGTCTTTTCTTGACTGTTTGGATACTAGAAGAGTAGTCCGCTTTAAAAAAACTGAATCTAACAAAATACATTTTTTTTGCATATTGGATAACGATTTGAGTATTTACTCATATCCCATCAACATTTACACAATCCAACATTTCACGAGCGCAAATGCCTGCAAAGAAAACGTTCTGGTAGGGAGCAAACGATTTAACTTTTAGCTTAGGTCGTTTGACCGCTTATCGATAAGATTTGATCGGTTCTCTGTCAAACGGCCTACGCCAAATGTCAAATTACTTGCTCCCTACTAGAAATCGAATTCAACCGGGACGTCCATTTCTAGAGCCCTCGCGTTCTCTTCGTGTCGAATTTTGTTTTTGGAAAAAAACAATCCTGACGCGTGTTCGGGTGAGTGAAAATCTGTATAAATATTTTTTTTTTATTTAACAAAATTTAACGGATTCCCAGATTCTTTCTGCGTTTTATTCGTCATGGGGTTCAATAGGTTTATTTGTATAGAAATATGAAACATTGTAATTTAATACACTAAGGTTTTTTTTTGCACGGGTTGATTTCGGCGATAACTCCAGAACGGAATAACTCATCGACCTTATTCAAATCACATTTTACGTTTTGGGCGAAAAGTAATCATATGGCAGTTTTTCAAAATATTCACAATTTTTGGTGTGAATACTCAAAATTTTAGAAACTGTTTTTTGATTATTGCATGGAAAGCTAACGCATACAAAAAAAATCGGAGCAATATAAATGTATAAGGATGTGAATTTATCAACTCTATTTAGTCTTTTTTTAAACGGTTCCATACCAAAAGTGGAACGTATACCCCGTGCAAAAAAAAACCTTAGTGTAGTTGGAAATTTGCAAAAATAATGAAAGATACTGTAATATGGGACCACGTGCGTCATAAAGGGTGTTTCGATCAAAATTTGGTCGACTTAAATTTGACGCATTTCCTTTCATTGTGCATTAAACAAATTTGCACACCCCTAATTTTGAAGATGTGTGCGTGTAGCATCATGCCTCTATTTTGATTTTGAGATTAGCACTTCAGTTATCAAAATGTCGTCGAAGGAAAATCTAAACTACTCTCACACCATGTTGTAGAAATTGTTGAATGTGGCTAAATCAACTGTTTCCAACGTATTAAAAGTGTTCGGTGAACGTTTGTCGGTAGCCAGGAAAGCTGGATCGGGGGGAAATCGAAAGCCAGAGGCCACGGCAGAACGTGTTGCCCTCTGTTTCGAGCGGAATCCCAACCTCTCCTTCCTAGATGTCGCAAAGAACACTCTTAGCGCCTTCAACCGTGGATAGACCTAACAAACGAGCTGGACAGTCGACTTACAAGAAAGTGGTGACTCCAAATCGCGACGATAAACAAAACATGTCGGCCAGAGCACGATCGCGAAAGTTGTACACGACGATGATGACGAAGTTTGATTGCAGATTTTAAACAGCTTCCTGGACGGGAATTTTCTACGGCAATCGGACGGCGAATGGTGGCAGATATTTTCAGGCACATTAATCTGTCAAAGATCGAGAAGAAATATCTGGTATGGCAGGCCAACTGCAACTGTGGCTTGAAGAGCTGCGTTTACATTGCGAGCGGAACCATCAACCAGGAAATTTATCTGAGCGAGTGACAACAAAAACGTTTACTGCCTTTCCTGAAGCGACATAATTGTTCCGTTCTATTTTGGCCGGATTTGGCAGCTTGCCATTACGGAAAAAAGGCCATGGAGTGGTATGCTGCCAACAACGTTCAAGTGGTGCCCAAGGACAAGAACCCTCCCAACAAGCCAGAGCTCCACCCAACTGAATAATATTGGGCCATAGTCAAGCGGAACCTTAAGGAGACTCAAAAAGCTGTTGTGATCGAGAAACAGGAGACTGTACAAAATCATATGGCAGGTGTTAAATGAAAGACCAGGCAATTCGCATTCGGCAAAAAGGAAGCTTAGCTGTGTTTTTCTCCTGTATTCTGTATTAACTGAACTTGAAATAGAAAAAGAATTTGACTTATTAATAAAAACTTTGACCTCGGAGTGGACGTTAGTAGCCAGGCATTCTGAAATGGGTCACTGGAACCCAACAGAGCTGTCAACTTTTAATTCCTGGGCTAAAAAAAGTTGTAACATCAGACAACAGTTCGTTGAACTGCCGTACGGTGGGCGTTGGATTGTACATACACACATAATAAGAAAGAAGATTTGTAAAGATACACTGCAATCGAGTTTTTGGATTGTTTTAGTAAAGAAAAGCTCATGTCTTCAAGGTGTAATTTTTTTTAATGAGTTTCTTTTGTTCCCTACAACACATTTTAATCCTTGTTCTAAAACTTAATTAAGTCATAGTTTACCAATTTTCACTGAAATTTAATTTCACTTGTTCACCAGGTAGGAACTAGTTCCTCACACATACAAGTTCACACAGTACGAAGGTACGTTTGTAATGAAATTATTTTCTTAGAAAAATGCCATACTAATTCTCAAACGCTAATATAGCAATCTGCTTATTACACTATATCAAATAGACACTTAGGTGCTATTTAGCTAGGCAGATTGAATTGCTGTAGTATTAAATGGAAATGTTGTCTTAATATGATCATCCATAGCTACAAACAAGAGCTACGAATTCTCCTACTTTCTGAAAAGTCAAGCTTTAGTAATTTCTTCGATTATTATTGAAGCGATTGCCACCGCCATTGTTGTTCTGGCCGAAGCGATTTCCACCACCGCCACCTCCGCTACCACCACCACCTCCACCACCACCGCCGCCGCCGCCGCCATTGTTGAAGTTGTTATTAAATCGCTGACCTCCCTGGTTCCGCTGCTGGAACTGATTGCCACCAAAATTTCCGGCGTTTCTTCCACGCTGCTGGAAGCCTCCTCCTCGATTTTGATACCCACCGCTATTCTGCCGTGAGCTGTTGTTGTAATCGTAGGGGATCTGATTGGCGAACGGATTTGGCAACATCATGCCTGAACTGTTGGCGTTCCGCGATATTTCACTCATCACCTGCTGCTGGTACTGATTGATACGGCTGCTCAGCTGCTCGAAGGCGCTTAAATTGCCACTGCTGCCACCGCTGCCACCGCTTCCACCGCCTCCACCCTGTCCACCACCCTGTCCTCCACCTCCGCCACCCCCGCCACCGCGGTTCGAACCGGCATTTGAGTTGTTATAGTTGCTGGTCGAGGACGAGTTGGAGCTGATATTGCTACCGGCTGACGGGTTGTAGTTACTGCTATTGTTATAGCTGCTGTTATTCGACGAACCACCTGAAAGAAATTGGAGATAGGAAAAAATATTCTATTAATGTTAATGACATTAGTAAAGTGTGTCTGAGTATGATAAAATTTGAACTTTGGAGCCAAATGGCGTCGCTGTGTGGATGAAGAAACAATCTAGCTAGTTTCTGCAGCACTCCATGGCTTTTAGTTTAACCTTCTCGTTCATATGTTGAATCCTGAAATAATTATAACCTAACTTATTTCTAAGATTCCTGCTCAGGATGTTCCCAATTTTTTTCAAGAAGCCTTTTGCCTTACTTTGAACTGTGTAATTATTCTAAGAATAGGTTCCGAACAAACTTTAACTACATTGAAAAAGATACTGAATTACTGAATGTGTCACCAAGGGTGCAATTACAAAAACAAAATTACTCTCGTCATCTATTTTAGTCTGCCGATCAGATATAATCCAATTGTTCCTAACTATGTAAAACCTTTGCTCGTAACTCACATCTCTATGAAAGCATTACCATCGGCATTTAACTTGCAAAAGCCTGTAATTTAACACTGATCCGAAAAACGTTAAGCCCACATTAACCTTTGTTTGTCAAAACCAAAACAGAAACGCCTTTGGGTGCTACCGAATCACCAGCAGCGATCCTTCGATTTTTACTCCGTTTCCCAATCATGTGAGTCGTAGCTCAATTCATCAGGAATCGTAAATCTAATGAAATGTGGAGGGAAAAAAACTTTCAGCATAGAAAAGATCTAATGAATTGGAACGCAACCGAACCGAAAAGCAAAACAGAAAGGATGAGGAGAAAGCCGAATCGGAAGATGCGACCCCTCAGATAAAGGTACTTGTGAAGGCCTAATTGAACCTATCATTATCCTACCATCAGACAATCTCGTCTTACGTAGGATCAAAATAAATGGAATCCTCACTTTCGAGACAACATCAACATCAACATCAACATGCGTGCTCGCTGGCTGGTTGTGTTTCCTATTGTCGTGATGCTTTCGACTACATCGATGCCTACGTAGGTGAGCATATCGTGCTATCGAAATTCCTGGAGGAGGACTGGCAACAGAGCTCTCCTAAGAAACGGTCGACGGCGGAAAGTGTGATCCTGCATTCATCTTAGACAAAGAAGCAGAAACAGAACGGAAAACAATCGCATTATCAATCTTTCATTTTTCCCCGAAGGATACCCACACAGTAAGGACTTTTTAATAATCCTAATATTTGTTTTGTTTCTTCTCCACCCATGCATGTTATCAAGGGATGTGAATGCTAGGCGTGTTATACGTGTGTGTGTCTCCGAGTGTTTCGTTTATTTCGGAATTTAAAATTTAAATTGAGTATGTATGTCGCAAGCAGTCGATGATGACGTTTCTCGATTTTCACACCGGGCCTTGTTTGAGTTGGAATCATCGCAAATTTTGGTTATCAAACATTGCTACCACCTGAGCTGCTAGCACCACTTGTTTTCTAACCTTATCGATAACTGTGACTCAACGAGCAAAATCCACCTTCGCACAACTTCATGGATCCTTCCTTAGCTCAGACGGGAAAGGCGCAGCTATAAAGCAACACTATGCTGGAAGTGGCTGGGTTCGAATCCCGGTCGGGTCTATGAATTGTTCGTTAAGGAAAATTTCTCGACTCTCTGGGCATAAGGTATGATTGTACTTGCCACTCAATCATATGTATGCAAAAATGGTACCCTGGCATCAAAAGCTCTCAATTAATAACTGTGGAGGGGTATTGAACAACTACACCGTGTCCAATATATTCTCATACATTTTTTCCTTGCATTGGTGTCGTGCAACTACTCAACATGCTTCACGTATGTGTTGGTGTAGTTTTGCACTATGTTTATACAAACGCTTTTAGGTTATGTCCGATTGTTTTTATTCGGTTTTTATCTTTTACCAGCGATGAAGGAGTTTCGTGCTATGGTGATAAAAAAGTTTTTGAAGGTGAGCGCCCGGGCGCTATTATCAGAAATTTGAAAAACCTCGGAGTAAAGCGGGATTTTGTGTACCGAACCATCCGAAGGAACCGTGACACCTGCTCGTTGGATGACCGTAAGAGTTCCGGTCCTACTCGTACGGTGCGGACTGCACAAGTTGTCAAAGTGGTCAGGGAACGGATTAGACGAAAATTACAGCGCTCTGTACGTAAAATGGCCGCAGATCTGAATGTTTCGAGATCGTCAATGCACAATATACTGCAAAATGACTTCGGATTCCAAGGTTTCAAGAAACGTAAGGTTCACGGAGTTTCTGAACTTTCCAAACAGAAACGACTCGCAAATCTGCTTTTGTGGCGGCACGGTGGGGAAAAATTTATCTTTTCCGACGAAAAGTTATTCGTCTTGCAACAATCCCACAATGTCCAAAACGACAGATTGTGGGCTCTCTCTTCGAGAACTGTTCCAGAGTGATAGGAATATTCCACGGTTCCAAAGTGCTGCATCGGCGATGGTTTGGGGAGGAATTTGCAAGCGAGGCCACTGGTTTTCATCGAAAAAGCCGTTTAAATTAATGCCGTATATTATAAAACGGAAGTTTTGGAGAAAGTTGTCAAGCCATATGTACAAGAGGTGTTTGGAGATGATCACTATGTGGTTCAGCAGGACGGAGCGCCATCGCATGCTGCAAATCTCGTTCAGGGCTGGTGCCGAGAAAATTTGACCGACTTTTTGGACAAGAATGAATGGCCTCCCAGATCACCAGATCTGAATCCCTTGGATTATTTCCTATGGTCATACATGCTGGCGAAGGTAAATGACCACAGGGCGTCTAATATGAACCAATTCAACACCGTAATCAAACGAATTCGGGACAAAATGCCGATGGAAATCACGTGCTGCCTGTGACGGTTCCGAAAAACTTC
Source organism: Aedes japonicus (assembly GCA_034211315.2). Classification (NCBI taxonomy): domain Eukaryota; kingdom Metazoa; phylum Arthropoda; class Insecta; order Diptera; family Culicidae; genus Aedes; species Aedes japonicus. Next base: position 26,007 of record JASCZW010001169.1, read on the forward strand.
TGGAGCTGGTCAAGAAGGTTAAAGGCGGTGTTATTCCAAAACATATGCTGTAGTTGATCAGTATTATATTGCAATATAATGGGTAAAGTTATCAGTAAAATCTAGATTATCGATTTGAAATAACTAGAGTGTTGTTTTGTATGAGAGTATATTGGACACGGTGTAGTATTGTACATCGTAACCAGTCGGACATCATCCTGTAGATGGGCAACATCTAGCCCGAAACCGGTCGACTAAAAAAGTAAATTTAAACCCCCGTTTTCAGTTTTGTGAGAACAATAAGTATTGTATCCTGTCTCGCGTCACGTCTCTCGTGTGTACTAAGTTCTTACGTTAGCACAAGCTACACAAAATATAGTGAAGACCAAGAAAATTGATTTTTCCGCTTTTACCTGACATTATAAATGTAATCGTTATATCAACTACCGTTTATAATACTTCATACTTCTTCGAAATGGTTCGCACCAGTCTACCGAACACGAAGAATCGCGAAATTCGCTGACATGCAACAAGTCTCGAACGCAACAAGCAAATGTAAAGTCTCTATTTTCACCTAAGGCAGAGCAAGAAAAAAATCGCTTCCTGATTAACTACATGACAGATCGTTAAACACGAAGGCATCGGACTTACAACAAGTAGTCCTCAACCGCACTCCTTTCATGGACTTATATTTTTTTCCTTTCATGGGCTTATGATTTTTCTTTTACCTTTTCTTTTTTCTCTAAGACTTCTTCACATGTGTGAACGCCTAATACCAGTAGCGTAAACAGATTGGGTAACAACAGTGGCGGGTGTACGGATGTCATCCTGTTACTATAAACTCTTGCGGAAACTGGATGGAAGATCGGAAGATATTATTTACACAGGAAATTTAAAGGAAAATGACCTTAAAATTCAGTATCCATTTAAAAAGTAGAGTGGTTACTGAATTATGTCGTTTTCACCTAACTAAATGATGACAGTAATGTATGATCGAAACAAAGCGCAAATTTCAACCCTTTTTTTCTTTTCGCTGCAAAGACTGGAGAAAATAATCCCTTTTCACAAAGGTATTAAGCTACTCATTTTAATTATTATTAACTGATAACAAATTTATTTTATTTATACCAGCTTATTGAACACTGTCATGGTTGCTTTTAATTTAATTTTAATTCAATACAATCTCTTCCCGATTCTCTTAACGTAACTATAGTGTGTGTTTTTGTACATGTATCTATGTTGTATGTATGTATGTATAAATGTATGTATCTACATATATGTATGTTGCCAGAATCTTTCAGTTAAACCACAAGCAATAGAATCTATAAAAAATAAATTAAAATATTTGCTTTGATTTGTTCGCATTGTAACTATGAGTTACAGCTTACTTATTAACTTTCTTTTTCTTTTTTTTTTTTTTTTTAAGGTTTACTGGCGGGACTCTGAATAGAGTAGAAACCTCTACGCCAGGCCTTTGATGATATCGTTGCGTAAATCTTTTCGAATCATTTTGCCAGCCGTACACGGAGCATGTCGTCCAAGAAGACGCTGTTGCAAATGATTCGGAAGGAGCCACGTTTGAAAAATTTGAGTCCGTTCGTCTTTTTCGTCAATTGTCTTTTTGTTATTTCGTTAGTCAGTGTTACGTTTACAAGTTTAATACGGAGTCTTTTCTTGTTTAGATCGTGAAATGTGGCATTTATGTGCTATGAAAGTTTTCCGAAGAAGTTTTCTCGAACCAAAAATAAGAAGCTATTCTTAAGCTGTTCCTGTTACTTGTGCGTTAGAGTGATATAACTTAACTCCTTTTGAAGCATTTCACCAGCCGTGCAAGGATCATGTCGTCCATAGAGACGCTGTTGACACTGCCTCAAAATGTGTTACATTTTCAAATTTGCTTCCCCTTTCTCTCAGTTCATGTCCACTGTTTTGTATGGTGTCGTTTCGTCTTTTTGTTTTTTAGTTTGTCAGTGTTTTTTTTCAGTTTTCTGTAGTTTAGAATGTCATTTATGTGCTGTGAAAGTCTGTTTGAGCAGTTTTCTTCAATCAAAAATCGTCGAGATATCTGAATTCTACCAGTTTAAGCCATGTCCCAACAGTATAAGTTTAATAGTTTACTGATAGGACTTATGAGAGAGAAGTTTTCTTTTAAAAAATTGGGAGGACGTTGCGTCTTTTTATGCTAGAAATGTTAGAGGGCATTTCGAAACTTCTTCAGTCGTTAATAGGTTAATAGATGTCTAGTTCTTATGTGCTCTGAAATTCGTCGATGTATACCTCGTCTAACTTCTTTTAGATGCCCTATCACTTTGTCCGCCTTAGTCCGTTCTTGTCTTCTGCGTTATTTAGTTAAATTTTATAGTTCTGTTGTAGAATCGTTTACGTTTACTTGTCTGTTCATTGCCTTCTTTTTATTTGTCTAATACTAATCTCTAAGTCGTTTAATCGCGTCAAAGTCTGACAGCAAGTGCAGCCTAACAATCTTGGTCAGCTATTAGATTCACTTTTCGGTGGCAAGGTAAAGCTTCATCACGCCTAGTCCCTATCTATTATTGAAAAATTATCGAGAAAGAAGCCGTTATAAGATTGTTTGTATACCATTGTTATAATTTGTGGTATTTTTATTATAACTCTTTGAAATGAGAAATAACAAAATAAGAATGGTGCCACGTTCGTAGTTTTAAAACTTCTACTCAGTGAATCCAACAGTCGGTTTCCTACAAATGTCATTAATCTTGAACACATTGTGTACCAATATATACCTGTCTAGCTAGATTTATAATTAAGCGTGGCTTCGGTTCATCATGTCAGGGAAGGCTAAGGAAGGTGTTGCAGCCAAGAAGAAATCCCACATCATTGTTACTGAGGAAAGAGCCCCACCAGACTGCATCAGCATTCAAGGCTCCCAGACAGGATGTCCGTTGGATCACATCTGTAAAATCAGTGCATCAATGCTAGATATGTGACGAAAAATATTCAAGATGTGCTACTACCACGTCAGGATATGTCTTTGGTTACCATCTCAATGCTGATGGCGTAGGCCCTTGCATCGCGTCCAGATCACATATCCGAGGGGAGGGCGTTACAGCTAACATATTAACGCATTGAAATTCAGGTATAACGCTAACCAAACTGTTATTTCCTGTCTGAGATTTGGTTAGGAAATGAGTTGAAATGGTTAACTCGAGAGCGGTTCACCTGGTTCTACTAGGAAGTTCTCAACATAATTTTCCATAACTTATCAAAAAGGATCTTTCTACTGGGAATTATTCATTGTACACCGAAATGTTAGCTCTTCAATTTGCACAAAGAGTTTCAAATGTTGCATGAAAGGTCTAACAATCGACCAAAATAGAACAACTTTTCATGTTTGTTTGTTTGGTTTAGGTTAACCTAATCGCTTTGATTTTGTTGTACAGCAGTACAGTGATTTCAAAGCAAGCATCCTCCACGCTCAATCCACGCCAATCGCTCTTGGAGGCCACCACATTCAACAGGCGTCCTCAGCAAAAGTGCTAGGAATCCGAGTCGACCATTCCCTATCTTTCCGTCATTGCTTCGGCGAAGTTAAGAAAGCTGTCGCACACGCCTTCACCTCCGCCAAATCATCGTCGGAAGATATCAAAACAGCAACCGCACAACCAAGCTCCGAGCTGCCGCCGCTATAATCAACAGCCGAATCACATACGGCCTCGAAATCACCTGCTTCGCCAGGCGACTTTTGTGGGAAAAACTTGCCGACTTACAACTCTGCCATCCGGCTTGCTCCCTTCAACACCTGGCCTAACTGCTTGCGTCGAATCGGGCGTCCTCCCTATCCGGTACTTCATCGCGACCACGCTAGGAAAGTGCACCATTGGTTTGCCACGATCCGTGAGACGGCGACAGATACAAATTTTCATTGGAATATGCTTTTGGACGGCTCAAACTTCATGATTTTTTATAAATAGTCTGTTTTCTTGATATGGACCAATGAAAAATTTCAATGAAAAAAAAAATCCAAGACAATCCGTTTTTTAATCATGTCTTTCGACGGCTCAAACTTCATGATTTTTGTTGAGTAGTCTATTGGAAATTTTGAGACAACCCGGATACTCCGGAGAAACTTTTTTGGAAGGGACAAAAACGGATTTTCGCCGAAAAAAAATCTGGTTTTACTTGTAGCTAATCGAGTTGAAAAGGGCAGTACCTTAAAAAAAAAAGATGAATGAAAGAAAGCGCAGTAGAAGGCTTTTTATTTTAAATCTAGTGATGATAGAAAGAAGCAAGATGCAAATGGCAGTCAGGGGACGGGCCTGGGATTGAACTCCCGACCATCTGTTCAGTAAGCAGAACGGGTAACCACTGAGCTACCCAGCCACGTCCAAATCGAGTTAAAAAGGGCAATACTCACCATAAACTAGAGACTGAAATTTTCGCCTACTTGAGAAGAGAAACGCCCTTTTTCACCCGCTTGGAGAAGCATATGAGAATGTGAGAAGCGAGAGACTATTATACGTTCACAGCAGTTTTCGCGAGAAAAGCAACCACGATTTATAATTTTCGGAGAGCATGAGTAGCTGATAAATCGTTTCGTTTTCAGTGAATCCTTGATGCCGATAATTATTTTTCACTTACTTTTTGACACCTGAAAATGCGCCAGTCTTCATGTTTTATGCTTCATTATGTCATTATTCACTTTCACTTTTTTTTTAAACACAATTTTAAAAAACCTTTTTAAGCGTATTATGTCATTATTATTCGACTGGAATTGCGTTAAAGCAGACAGCACCCCACAGCCCCCAACAGAACGAGGCAGCTGAACGCAAAAACCGTTCTCTTCTGGAGATAGTGCGGTGCTTGCTTTCCAAAGCCGGAATGGATATAAAAGTACTGGGGAGAGTCTGTTCCATGTGCGAAATATTTGATGAATCGTCTTCCTTCTGCAACCATCAATTGTACTCCGTATGAACTATGGCATGGGACAAAGCCCAAATATGGTCACTTGAGGGTGTTTGGTTCTCCTGAATTTGATCACGCTCAGGACCAAAAGCGTCAGAAGCTACGAGCGGATTCAGAATTCGAACCTCGCAACTTGAAAGAAGCAAGGACATCGAAGAATTCCACCGCATGGCAGGAAGTCATGGAAGCGGAAATGAAGATCCACGCAGATACGCGATGTGTGAGTTGACGACATCTCTGCCCTCACAGGAAGGAAAGTGGTTGGGAGCATAAAAATAACGTGGCAAGGCTTATAGCCCAGGGCTACTCCCAACAATACGGAGTCGACTTTGACGAAGTGTTTGCGTCAGTGTCGAACTAAGCCACATTTCGTTCTCTTCTCGGCATTGTTAGCATGCATGGTGTTTTATTGAAGCATTTGGATCCACGGTGAGCTCGAGGAACAAGTATTCATGAGGCAGCCACCGGGATTAGAGGAACCAGGTCGAGAACATCTGGTGTGCCGGTTTAGAAAGAGTATATATGGATTGATACAGTCGGCAAGATGCTGGAACCGGAAACTTAACGAACCACTGATTACGATGAAGTTCAAGCAAACTCAATCGGATGCTTGCCTCTACAGGGACGAATGACCCGAAGGGTTAAAGTCCCTCTCAAAAATAATAGAAGAAGAAGAAGCTTGCCTCTACACGAAAGTCGTAGACGGTAACATCGTATACGTCCTAATATATGTTGACGACATAGTTATTGGGTGCAAGGATGTCTCTCAAAAGAAGTTTTTGACATTTTTTTCTGGAAGATTTGAGCTACTTATTAAGTATGCAAATCGAGAAAATGGGCGGGAAGTATAGCATCAGTCTTCGTGGATGTGTTGACCAATTAAGAAGATCGTTTCGGGATGAAGGTGGCGAAGCCGGCTAAGACGCCGATGGACAATGGTTTTTTGAAGCTAAACAACCATGGTGAACCATTTGATGATACAACGGAGTACCGCAGTTTGCTGGAGTGTTACTATACATTGCTATTCATTCGAGATCGGACATATCTATAAGTACGTCGATTCTGGGACGCAGAGTAAGTTGTGCCCAACTGCGGCTGACTGAGTGGAAGCCTCTTTGCTTCACCGGTACAGGAGGAGATCTCATCAGATATTGCGACGCCAATTCTGTTTCTTGTTAGCAGCTATATATTGGACTAGCCTTCGTCAAACTTCTGTTACTCTATCATCAATGAAGGCTGAGTACACATCGTTGAGTGAAGCTTGTCAGTAAGCTGTATGGTTGCGGTAGCTGCTACGCAAGATGGGAGCAGTGCAGAAGACTGCAACCGTGATACACCTAGATAATCAAGGTTGCATTATAACTTTTTTTTTTAATAATCATTTATTTGTACAGGCTCAATCGAATAAACTTTACAGAGCCAATTTTCATATTTTTATACATCATTTATCTTAAAACTAAAGTTAGGAGGAAGGAACATTATAACTTGTATCGAAAGATTTAATGACGTTATGGACAGTGCTTGCAGGAAAACAAAGTTTTTTTGCAAGTTTTCTTACTGACAGATCCGGAGTTTCATTGCGACCACACACAATTGCTTTTCGCGCTTGCTCTTCTTTTGACGCAATCTTCGATCTAAAATCTTGTAGTATCACCAAAAATTGATTTTATACAATGAACAGCCATACCAAAAGCAATAAACTTACAAGGGAGATTTTTCCTTATTTGAATCATGAGCAGCTCTTTCAAATTTGAAAAAGTTTCAATTTTCTTACATTTCGTTTTTTTTTTTGTAATCGTTGAGAAACAAAAACTTCTGAATTCTCATTTGAGATTTTGGCTTCTTTCAATCATAAGCAGTTCTTTTGAATTTCAAAACTTTACATCAGGTTACAAGCCGCGTTGAATTTTTTTTCTATTTTTTAAATTTGAACAGCAAGCGATTCTAAGCAAACAGAAGCAAATAAATTTATTATCAGCCATTCAGTCAGCTTAATGACCGATTCGACCTAATGGCATTCGGTCTAATGGCATTCGGTCGAATGACATTCGGTCGAATGACATTCGGTCGAATGACATTTGGTCGAATGACATTCGGTCTAATGACTTTCGGCCTAATGACCCATCACCGAGTTATTCCGATATATGTTGTTTTTTAAGTAAAAATCAATAATATGCAACATGTTGCAACAATCACTAATTTCGATCCATCACTATTGGAATTACGACCTCGAGATCCATTCATTCTATTGGTCGGCGGCCTAATGGCTCTACCCCCAGAATTATCACACCAACGATGACATTGAATGAACCATCTCTCATCATTGCTCCTTCTGGTAATTCCTCACAGTTCTCAGCGATAAATCTGTATAGGCACATATACCCGCTCCCATCCATATGTCACCAAAAATAAAAACCCGCTGAATGAAAGAAGTCCGAGTGAGACTTTTTTTTATAATGCGCCTGCATTAAGCCTCTCGAAATCAATTTGCAATTTATTGTCTGGTTTTTAACATTTTCTTTCATTTTCTTTCGCTCATTGCGCGCTATTATTCTCACTCAAGTGTCACCGGCTTGATTCTCCGTTCCATTTCCCTCGCCGAGTGTTCCCAGTGCATTCTACTAGCTAGCGATATAATATCGCAAGGGACAGAAAAAAACTCCATCCAACCAACCCAAAAAGCACTTATCATTCTTGAATAGGCCGCATTACGTCGTATGTAGGTATGTATGTCCCGATACACAGCTTTTTACACTGCATTGACAGTTGGCATTCGATACGAAATGCACACAGATCTCCGTTATCGACTCTATCGATTGGCACTCCCTTCTTCCTATATGTTGATGCGAACACGCAATGGCGGAAGTGACGAAGGTGGCCGCGTTCGAGGGTCATAATTATACCTACCCCCGCTCCTGCCGCCAGTCAGTGGGGAAGGATCAGCCTACAACAATGGATCGGTGATGCCCACCTTCAAAGTGTCGGATTTGAGTCGCTCGAGCGCCCTGTCAAGAGCTATCACCGGATTAATAACTTTAAGCCTATTGGTAATATGTTGTTATTTGTAATCAGTCTTTTCGAGATAGAAAGGTAGGGGTTTCAGTCAGCCGATCGAACCGAGAACAAGTTTGCATTTCGGACATGCGATGATGATGATTTTAATAAGTTGCAATGCAGGTCGACCACCTAATGTTTCGAACGATTTTAGTTTGGGTTGGGTTGAAAGCAGTTTACCGTTCCGAATTTCCGGGTTAAGAGCAGTTTACCTTTCCTATTCCGAATTTCCGGATTTATCGTTCCGACCGTTTACCGACAATTTTCAAATTGCACTCGCTCTGAGATGAAATGTTAGGAGTACAATTTAAGGAAGATTAATGTTAAGAGTAAACATTTTCTGGAGGTTTGGGTTGCCGAAGCCGACACAACAAACTTATCGTAGGTACAGCCATTTTTAAGATTCCTTGGGGTCAGCCAATGGACACAATAAAAAATGTTCATAAGAACTCGACCAAATTGGCAATAAGTTATCGAGAATTGTTCATAACATTCTTTGATATTCAATCTAATCCATACCAACATCCCTAAGAACTCAGAATAGCATTCCTATTTCGGATTTAATTTACTTCACCACCAAGTTAATCCTTGCCCAATAGCAACTCGACTCCAGTAAGAACATACACACCAAACTCACCCCATGCGCTTCTTTGTGCATTATCAACTCTTCTTCCACACAATCATAATTAACCGTCACACGGCGAAACGTGCTCTAGTGTCTGATTCAAACCCCACCACAACCGAGCCGGCCGGGCACAATCACGAGGCAAATGCCAAAAATTTGCCATCAAAACGCAAATTGTCACGACCGCTCGCCTGCTACCGCTTGAAGCCAAACCCCAGATCCACTGTACAGACTCGGTTGACTAGCTGACTGAGGTTAGCTTACGAAAGGGCTCTTGAAACAAGCGCGGCACGGTAGATAAAATCATCCGGTTGGAAAATAATAAGGCAAGGCGAAAAGAATGCGATGGTAGGTACTCACCCTTCGAGAAATTGTTGTAATCATTGCGTCCACCGCCGCCACCGCCGCCACCGCCGCCGCCGCCGCCACCACCGCCACCGCCGCCACCTCTGCCGCCGCCGCCACCACCGCCACCGCCGCCACCTCTGCCGCCTCTATTCCCAGTGTAATGGTTCATCATCCTGTGGCCAGCACTACCCAATCCGCCCCGATTCGCACGTTGTCCGAATCCGATAACTGGTCCTTCGTTAGCGCCCAGCACCTTGGGCTGATCTCGTGCTCCTTCCAATTTACGGGAAGGATAAATAAAATCATCCGCGTATTGCGGATCGAGGAACTTCATCGTCAGGACCTTGTTCTCACACACGGGGTGCAGACCGGGGATGGGCGACGGTAACACACCGTCCTGCGGGATATTTTCCTTGGTGGGGATGACGATACCTCTCATGCAATCGGCTAAAATCGGCACTTCCCGCTCGTAATCCACGTTGTCTTTGTACAAGCTTTTGACCATCTTGTACGCTTCCGGACCAGGGGATAGATACAGCCGGGCCAAGCCATTCTCGTTGCGGAGTCCTGTGAATTAAGAGGAAAAAATATGGAGTTTTATTAAATGATTTAAAATGTTTTCTTGTTTTTCATAACAATCCTCCTTGTGATATGTTATCAATTAAAGCACGTAAGAGTGTTTCGAAAAGTAGTTTGAACAAATGATGCGTAACTGAGCTTAAACTAAGCTCTGTATGCCCAATAATCCGGACTCATAACTTGACTAAAGTAAAAATTTCGCATTATATTTCAATTGTAGTTGTTCAGATTCATGGGATATAATTTACCAATTCACTAAGTCAAACATAGTTATTCGATATTTGCATAAAATTTACAATACTTTGCGCTTAACTTCATCAATTAGGGGTTTGTACAAACTCTTCAGATACCGTGGTGGCCGTCTTTGTCCAAGTTTGTTAGAAGTATTTGATATCTTTGACACCTTGTTTCTTTTCCAGAAAGCATCCGCTTCATCAGAGCCCAACATTTCTCGATGGGATGGAACCCTAAACAATTTGGCGAATTTACGGTTTTTGGTCCAAATTCACTTGATTTACTTCGTACCCCACCATCACAGTTTTAGCATATAAATGGAATGATGCAAAATCCCCTTGCGCTGAACTGGCCGGCTTGACGTGCCGCAAGGGCTCAGTAGAGATTGTCTGTCAAGACCCGAAGCTAAGAGTCAGTTCCTTTGTGGTTATATCACATTATTTTTTTTCTACTGTAGTTTTCTACATATTTTTCAGCATTTCAGCATGAAGAAGCTGGTTGGCGTAGCGTGGGTAACGTTGTCTACTTGACAATAGGAAATAGAGTGGCTGCGACTGAAGATCGTGATCAAGTAGGGTGTATTTTATATTCTCATTTAATTAATAATTTCAGCACGATTTGCGACAATTTTTGCATTTCACATTTCTTTTGCATTTCATGGCACAGAGCAGCATGAAAGATTAGAATACGGACAACATGAAGACGACGTGATTTGATTAAGAACCGGTGCGAACTGCTGAATTGAAGTTTTCTTCTTCAAGGTGATGTGATTTCAGTTGAAGCACGGATTTGGTATGGTAGGGAACGTCCATTAATTACGTCACGCAAAAAATGACTTTTTATAACACACACACATCCCCCCCCCCCCCCCCACACATTGTCACGTTTTTTGTATGGACCATTATTTTCATGGATTTTTGTATGGATCGTCACGTCTTGATTCTCAAAATAATAAAACAAATCAAATATCTTTTCATGTAAATTTTATTTTTGCTGAAAAGACTGATCTACTTTGCTTTTCAGCTTTTCCAGGGCTATTCAGATATTAATACATATCCAAATTTTATTTTGCAGAAACAATCCAGTGGCTGTCAGTTACATTTTGTAAATACATATATTATATTCTATTACGTACATTATATACATATATTCCAAAGGGTAAGGGGGGAATACAGGGTGCCAGACGAAGTGTAGGCTGGATGAGGAATTCGTGCTTATCTGGCCCAAGTCATGGATGACAATTATGCCTTCCTTGATGGAAATCGGTAGATCGAGATCAGCGAAGGTCTAATTATCTTCCGACAGTCTACAGTGAGTTTGCTCACCCTTTTTTTAAGAAACCACCAGACGGAAATCCTAATGTGTATTGCTTACTCTTCATTTCCTGTAATAATAGCGTTTCGTTGGAAGGAGATTCTCTATCCTTTCCGTGGGTTTCGTGTAAGTGCTTCTGCTTACGGGTTCCCCCGTGTTTGGCCCTTCGTACAACGGAATAGTGAGGATTACAGGAATGTACAGTTTGATCTTGCCATTAGGAGGAACTGTACGCCATGGCAAGTCCTGCACTGGTGCTGGCTTCCTATCACATCACATCACATAAATGGAATGATGCAAAATCGGCCAGAACGAAGGTTTTTCTTTGTGGTTTTCGATGAAGGATAGCAATCGCTTCTACAGGCACTCTTTCTGGTAAATCTCCTGGTTGGTTGTGCCTGTAGTGACGAAAGATTTACTCTTTCTGCAACACGTGCAAATGACTTGTCAAACAAGGTACTTTTTGGTAAATTTCGATGACTTCTTCGTCCTGAAATGCTCAGCAGTAGCAGAATACAAAACCAGACCTGAAAACTGCTTGAAATCCTTCGGGTAGGGTGGCCAGCAAATTGCCATTTTCGAATTCCCGGTGTTTTTCCCGGTTTTACTGATTGATATTTAGGATTTTCCCGGTTTTGAAAATAAGGTTGAAACGGTTTTACTTCGTTTACTTAGCGTAAAAAATTACACTAATTATATTACTTGAAACATAGGCTATCAAATCTCTTCAATTACGTCAGCCTCCTTTTCAGCATCCGCCAGCAATTTCGCCTTCTTTGCTGACAGTTCTTACAGCAGTATGCCCGTTTCTCGTTTCGTTTGCTTATTGTTATTTCCATCAGCTTCGGCACGACGCTTCAGCCACAGAACGGAAGGGCAACTGAAAACGATTCAATGACACGAAAAGTGAAAAAAAATGGTTGCGTCAAAAGTATCTCGATTTTATTTGTTTCCACTCATTCTATTTTAACAGTGTTGAAGAAACGTCAAATCAACTGCTATAAGTGGTATATTTGCTGCCATATCAGATGTGTTGTTAATTTCACCAATTGCCTTTGATGAGTGAATTTGATGAGTTGCGCTGTCAGTTTTTGTATCGTATCGTTCAACCCTGACACATGACTCATGAGTATGCTGCACAGTTGTTGTTGCACATATGTTTGAGGGTCTGCGTGTATTGAAACAAATTCATTGATTTTGTGCACACTCACACATGATAGTGTTAACTAAAAACGAAATCAAAATAAACTAAATTTGAAATCAATTTGCAGTAAATATCTCGGTAGACTTTGTTCCAATCGTATTTAAGTACATTTAGATTTTGAACCATATTATTAAATTATTTTCATGAGTTGATATTGTTTCGTTTGGATTAAAAAATATTTTTCAAAGCTGTAGTACGAAAAAGGAAAAATCTTGGAATAAACGGAATTTATCCCTCTATACATACACTCTTAGTTGACGTTGGATAATATTTTTTTAAATCTTATAATCTTGCTACATATATAAAATAAATAAGGTTATATATACATAATTTTTTTTCGGGGCGTGGAACCACTGCGTCCACTGAGTTGAACTTTTGTGGTATACCCCTGTTTACTATTCTAATTCGCATCTTAAAGCTAGATCACTATTTGTCAAGTGAGCAGCCTAAGACGCGTCTCCTAGTCAGGCAAAATTGAGTTTATAAAACCCACCACCTTTTCAGCATTTGCAGACCAAATTTCTTTAGGTTGCATATAGCCACTGTACAGAAATTTAAGTTGGCTCTTGTACAAAGCATCACAACAGCAAAGCAGATGTTTCGAGGTTTCACGTTCAATGTTACAGAAACGACAGATATCATTCAGAACCTGGCCAATGTTTTTCAAATGATATCTACTCAGGCAATGTCCGGTTACTAGGCCAGTATAGGTTCAATGAACTCTCTTATTGAGCTCCAGAAGCTTTTTACTAATTGTAACATTTGGAATTATAAACCTTTTCCATTGAACACACTTTGTGGTGACCAACCAATTGGTCATCACCCTTTGCTGATCCTTAATTTATATAATTTATAATTTACATTAAGGTATTTTTTACACAGTCTTTTTTTACACGGTTTGTTTTCGGCGATAGCTCTAGAACGGAACAACTTATCAACCTAATTCGAATCACATTTATCTTTTTTTACAAAGAGTAATCATATGTTTTAAAAGAAATTACAATTTTTGGTGTAAATACTCGAAATTTTAGAAACTGTTATTAGACCTCTGCATGGAAATGCAACGCATACAAACAAAATCGAAGCATAAGTTAAATTGAATTATATTTTATGCTTTATATTAAATCACAAGTTTATTAATTTCTCGGGAAATTGTAAATTTGAAATGTTTTTTTTTTAAGGGAAACGGTACATTTGGAGTTTACCCAAGAGTTAAATGTTTTATTAATGTAATACCAAACATACAGAATTGGCAATTGTTTTAACTAGATTTTTCTAATAGGTTACACATTTTGCGCCTAATGTCCACAGGCAAAGTGATACGAAATGTAGTTTACCTTTTGAACATTTATTTATATAAAGATGATCAACATCAAATGTAGGCGTCCGATCAAAGTTTATGTAAAATCTGCGAAACGAATTGGAGGCATTGAGTTCACTTTGTAATGTTGAATGCCATTTAAGAAGAAATATCAAGGTTTCTCTTTAGTTTATTTCCATAGTTACTACTACAGTTTTTGCATAATTTGTCATGAAGACATTGCACATTCATTTGCAAACGACTTAACTTGCGTGCTCTTAAGTATGGGAAGGTCCATTAATTATGCCATGCAGTAAGGGGGGAGGGGGGAGGCTTGGGAAAACGTGACGATCCATACAAAAAAAAGATCCATACAAAAAACGTGACAATGGGGAGGGAGGGGGGGGGGGGTTTAAAAAAAATGCCATTTTCTGCGTGACGTAATTAATGGACGTTCCCTAACATACCAAATCCGTGCTTCAACTGAAATCACATCACCTTGAAGAAGAAAACGTCAATTCAGCTGTTCGCACCTGTTCTTAATCAAATCACGTCGTCTTCATGTTGTCCGTATTCTAATCTTTCTTGTGGTCTATATTTTCACAATTCACAATAACCATGACAATTTTCAACGTAGTGCTTTTGTGTTCCTTCTTTGACTGGTTGTACACATCTTGTAGTTCTTCGTTCGTATAAACACTGGTATGCACTTGTAAAATATGATATGATATGATATAACGACTCAAATAATAACTCAATAAAATTTGGATACAATGAATCATTGGATCGCAGCAAAAATAACAACGATAACATCAACGCATAGCATAAAACATCATTTTTACTGAGAGCAGCGTAATTGACTCCACGCCACTTCACCGGTATTTTGCTAACCACCGCCCAACGGTACATTCGTCGGAGAAAATCCATCTGGCCCAGGTACTCTTTGCGTCTCTCTTAACTTGTTCTTTTATTTTCTACAAAAATGGTTAACATCAACCATTAATGACACGTAATGTAATACATAAAAATAGCTCACAACTTCAAAAGTGCACAGTTTCAGGAACAACACTACTTTCTCCGTCAGTTTGTTTTTGATCTTCTTAGAACTGTCAAAACAAACATTTGCTTTCTTCCATTTGCTCCACTACACAACTCAATAGCTCACCATAATTCACCTTACGATGGCCTGGTGTGTTACAGGATGGTTCTTCTTCTTCTTTTTTCTCGTTTGAGCCATCCTTGACAGCTCAGAGTGTAGGGCCAGTAACTTTGACTATATGCCCTGTTAGTGTTTGATGTCACTTTGTACACCGAATTGTTTTAAAGCTACCGCCATGGGACTACCCCCTGATTGCGGCAGATTACAGTTTTAGTCGAGTCCGTTATATTGTTATTGTTGCTGTGTTTACAAATTCAGCCACTTCGCGGAAGAGATCCACGTCTTTAGTTTTCAACAAATCCAATAGCGTTCTGTATCTGTTGTCGAAGGTATATTTCATCCGTTGAAATCCATATCTCGGACATACGGTTAGCGGTAGCACAAATCGAAGAAAACCAACTCCACAACCAGGTAATCTATACGGACTCGAGATCTGCTTGCGTAATGCTCGAAAGCGCTCAACAGTCGCGGGAGAATGAGAGCATCTTAAGCGAAATCTTACAATCCTGTCGACGATGGAATATGTCCATTCAGTGGATTGCAAGCCACATTGGAGTACACGGCAACGACGTCGCTGATCAACTAGCAAAACTTGGCACTACATCCGATAGTGAAATGGATAATAACATTCTGCTTCAAGATGCCATGTTCCTCTTGAAGCAATCCTTGAACGAAAAGACGAATGATTGGTACACCGATTACTCCGTGGAGAAGGGTCGAAATTTCTTCACACTGCAGCCGACTTTAAACACGAAACCGTGGTTCACTTGGGTGGCCCCAAAAGCAAAGGAAGTTAAACCAATAATTGATGTCCGGACACGATTTCTCTAAGTTCTGGCTAGCACGGATGAAACTGGCTTCGGACCCAGATTGCGAAGTTTGTGAAACACCAGAAACTGCCGAACACCTAATACAGGATGGTTGCATGTGAGCCTTGCATGTGAGCCTTTATCGAGTTACGTGACATCGACAGACAAACTCATCAAAAAACGATTGATGAGAAAAACAACAGTACTATGACCATCACAGTATGCTCTGGTTACTTGAAGGAAAAACAACAACACTTCATTTTGTGATTTTTACATTTAGTTCTGTGATAATCTCATCAAAAAATATTTTTACTACTTATACCTTTGAATTGTTGGATGCATTTCTACAATCTGATGGAATAAAATGTTCAGGGCACACGAGTACATGGTTGCTATCGTAAACACACTTACCAATAAACTACAATTAATTCTGCCTATTTTCAAATCCCATAGAAGTGCGAGTTCTGTAATGAATTATTCTTAATACATTTTTAATTCATATACCTCTTACCCAGTGCAAAAAAAAAGAAACATTGTTGGATGCTGATGTGCTGAATCATTGCGAAATAGCAGTTTTTCCCAAGTTTTTCCCAGCATTATTCTCTGTTTTTCCATGCTTATGGCTCTAAATCACACACATAAGGTATAACAAAAACGCAGATAACGTCACTACAACAACCAGTTGGAAAAAAAGAATAAGTGTGGAATATATAGAGAACGGTGAATTAATGTCAGAATTAATGCTTTACAGAACCGCTATTCGCAAAGTAGCGAAAGCTGCTAGTGTTTTGATATATCTTCGTTTCAATCTTATATTTTGCTATACTTCATTCTAGCTTGAATGATGGTCTGCGCTTTTGAATTAATTGTTCAACCCTGTTTTTCATCGACAGAATTCCCTAAAACGTTGTATGAAACATTTGTAGATCATTGAGGCTACGACCATGTCAAAATATCAAATCTACACGAGTTCAATACAACAGTTGCTGATCAAAACAGTTAGAGTCAAATGAATTTCAACCCATTCATGAGTTTCAAACCCATTTTGAACAAAGCCAATACCTGTGCCAAACATATGACATATAACATGCGTTAATTTGACAGTTTTTCTATAAGTCCCTGCCCTTCGGTTCAGAAAGGGGTATGGGCGCGTTCTACTGAGTTGGTCGCGGCAGATTTCATGTGCGAATAGGCTGCCACATCAACGTTCAAAAGTGCCTGAACCAAAATGAACAGCTTGCAATGATCAAGTGAAGATGCGATTGGGGATCATCGCCCTGATATTCCCAAATGTAACATGTAGTAAAATGCATCTTGTTTTCTATAAATAAACGTGATGGAATGGAGTAAACCATCCGTCGAACCATTATGAACGGCTGTTGTGAGAATATCACCATGAAAATCTCATTTGCGCATAACATGTTAACAATAACTAATGCTTTCCCTGCTTTCCTGCATAGCCCATAGATCAACATAGGCAATTGCCTAAAGTCAGCTCTTCAGAAGCAGAAACACCGAGCAATAAGTAAGGAATGGTAACCCTAACAAATTTTACTTTCCGCCCAATTTCCTAACACAAGGTAAGTAATCATATGACCACTACAAAATATACTAAATATCCATGGCATAATATATAACGGGGAAAGGGAGGGACCATCAGGGCACCCAAGTGAAACGATTTGGATAGGGAGCATGGGACTGCCTCCTCCCTATTGTTAACATTTCGCGGAAGAGGGAGTGCACTTCGACCCCATCTATTGGGTTTATTCTATCAATCGAGGGCTCGATTCTAGTCCTGTGGGTGTGAACTTGTTATTGGGAGCAGATTCTCGTTTCGCGTAAGTGTCTCTGCTTCTCTGTTCGATTTTGTTGAAGATTTTGCGTAGAGGTATTTCATGTTCCAGATAAGATATGCCAATGCCGATATTTCTTCTAATAAAGGGTGTACGGAATCAAATTGCGACACACGAAAATATTCGGCAAAATTCGCCCGTTCAACCAATCATCTTCAAACTTTCAGGGAGTAAAATAAAACATTTTATGAATATTTTCCCATGTTTGTTTTATTTAATTTCAATTCCATATACAAATGCACGAACCTTCTTCTTCACACTACTCATAAGGTCCTGTACATTTGGTCCAACTTTTTAATGCACGGCAATCCATGTTTTCTTCATATCTTCCTCCGATTTCACTTCCTTAGGATGCTTCCGAAGTGTCTGCACGAGGCTAAATCCGGCCAGAAAATCGTAGGACCATCGTGTGACATCAGAAGAGGAAGTAGACGCTTTTTGAAGCATTCCCTTAGGTGCACCTACCCATTGACCGTTCCAGTTGTCACGAATGGGTTTCTCCGAATTGCACACGCTTTCCACACGAGCAAATTGCTTGCTAAATCATTTATTTTTTGGCGAACTTTGACATCTTCCGCTTTCTAACGTCCTCAGGGACATCGAATTTATGATGAGCAGTGTAAAACTGGAGTACGTCTCATCATCCATAACGAGGCAATGTGGTTTCGTCAACATCTGGGTTTAGAGCTTCCGTGCACGTGTTTTACCAACCGTATTCTGCCGTTTATCGCGATTCAGCACGTTTTGGACTTTGTACGTGTGTAGTCCTTCACGTTTTATCGCATCGTGCACGAAAGTTTTGATTAGATTCAGTTTCTTCGTCACATCTCGAACTGAACTGTTGGTATTCCTCTTGAAAGCTTGAACTACCCGCTTGTGATCCTTAATACTTTACGGGGATCCATTTTTGCCACAGACATCGTAGAATGTACCATTCCCAGCTTTCTGCTGATGGCACGATGAGAAAGATCTGGGTTTTCAAAATACATGTGCAAAATTTCTTTGCGCCGCTGCTGTTCTTCCGACTCCATCTTCGCAACGATAGCACATCTGCTAGTGCAACTTACACAGCGTAAACAAATACACATTGAACTTATTTCACCCAAAATTTCAATAGAAATTACTCAACGCGTAAAAAATCACAGCCATTTTAAAGTGGTGCAATTTGATTCCGTACAACCTTTAGACCAGGGCTTCCCAACCGGTGGTCCGCGACCCCCAGGGGGGTCGCGAGGGCCTTTTAGAGGGGTTGCGGGCGTCTGACCAGCGTGACAATTTTTAAGCATAAAGAATTTAAAAAAAATAACTGATCCATAAAATAAAATGCAACCTACTTATAAAATGCATGAATTTGAAGAATAAATGAGTACATTTTGGCTTCGTGCGTCTTATAATTCGTTCGGGTAGAGTAGAATAGTGGTGAACGGAAAACAACGAAGGACAGTTGCTTCTTCCATTGTCACTTTCTTGCTAGCAGACGCGATTGAATGGATTCATTTTTTACTTGCTCTTTCCTTCTTACTGAGATGTGAGTTGATTTATTAGTGTGCGTTCTGGGGCGTCGTTAAACGTGAAGAAAAACTCAATGAATGCGCAGTAGTAGTTGGCTCATTGTCTTCTTTTACAACTGGACTGGCCATT
This sequence comes from Aedes japonicus, assembly GCA_034211315.2. Taxonomy (NCBI): domain Eukaryota; kingdom Metazoa; phylum Arthropoda; class Insecta; order Diptera; family Culicidae; genus Aedes; species Aedes japonicus. The sequence continues at coordinate 45,047 of JASCZW010001169.1, forward strand.
CACGCGTCAAGTCCCGAATCAATCAACCGACCAATTTGTTGCTTCCACATTTAAAATTTGGTCCACATTTTGGTTTACCGCTGCAAACTAAATATAGTCAACTTGAATAGGTAAAGTATTCAATAAAATTAAAATAGTTACAGGAAAGAACAAGATTATGTTGTACTTAATAGACGACGCCACCATGGAAAAGAATCGCAAGTATTCCGAGGATTATATGAAATTTGGTTTCACAACCAGTAGTAGAGCAGTAGTTTGAGAAGAATTTCCCCGAGTTGAAGCAAGGAGTAGCTGCTTTAGTACGCAACCCGTTTTCATCTTCATTGAATGTGGCTAGCCTTCCAGATGAGATACAGGATGAATACTTGGACCTGAAAAACGATTCTTCGTCTCGCGATTTGTTTCATAAAAAAGAACTGAGCCAGTTCTGATGTGCTATGTATGGCTCGTACCCCAAAGTTTCCATGGAGGCATTGAAGATCCTTATCCCATTCGTGTCAACATACCTGCTTTAAATCAAAACGAAGACAAGAAACAGACTGAAGTTTGAAGATAACATGAGATTGGCGTTGTCTCAAACACAGCCCCGAATTTCAAATCTAGTGTCCCAAATCCAGGCGCAGCAATCACACTGAGAATGTTTTTTCCTGGTTATAACATAAAATGTCGTAATAAATCAAAAAGATCGTAAATTGATGTATTTCTCGAGTAATTCATGATTAGGGCCTAAAAGCCATTTGTAAACAATGACTTTAAACATTGATCTCTCACGAATCACGAGAATCCTACTATATCCAGCTTCTCCATTTGGTAGAACTAACATTCTTCTACCAGATGGTGCTTTCATTTAACGAGAGTGATTTGAGATTCAAGAGAAATCGACATTTAAAGTAATTGTTTACAAATGGCTTTTAGGCCCTTAACATGAATTACTCGAGATTTCTTTATATTTTATCGCAACATAATCACATTAGTTTTCCCAGGGGGTCGCGAGCAAAAAAACCACTGCTTTTGACGAAATATAAAATGTCGACCAATTGATGCATAGCGATATTTTTTATCACTAGAATTAACTATGGCGAGATTTAGATAAAAATTATGTAAAATCATGTTTTATCAGGTTCATCAGTTTTTCCATTGAAATTTTGCGAAGTTCGTTGGGTGGAAAATAACAAGTTGCTAATAGCACAAATGTTGCCTCGTTTGAGAATATTTGTGAACGAAGTTAGGAAGCAGGAAGAAAGAAAACTGAAGGATCGAAGTAAGCTTTGAGCGAGAGCGGACGTATTGAATTTTCGGTGTCAGATTTTTCCTTCCATCCCTTAAATGTTCAAAACTTTTGAAATTTCAAGTTTTCCCTGGACGGGAATCCATTCTGTAGTGGTTTAGTGCGTTTGTTTTTCGCAGACGGGACCAGTGGGTTCTTGAAAAGAGTGAACAGTGCGCGGTTTTAGAGGGGGTGTCCAGGTTTCGCGTGAAGTCGATCCCACCGAGGGCTAAAACGTGCTTATCAGTCGCACAATCCGCTGGTGAACCGATTAGTTGCCGGATAGATGCCGCTATGAAGTGGAGAGTAAAAAATGTGCCGGTTGCGAACAGAAGTTTCCCCGGACAATAATGGCTGCCCCCAATCGAAAAGAAGAGTATGGAAAAGCCGGAAGACGGGAACAGAAGGACAGAACACAGTTGCCTAGTGCGGCGGTGCCGTCGACTTCCTCATTGCATCAATGCCAATGGATGTCTTGCGAATTCAGCTAAGTACCCATTATATTTTTCAAAATCGAACAATTCAAGCCCCTGTGCAGTCTCAAAGCGCTGTCGGATCCGCCACCTTTCTAGACCCTTGCGCTGAACTGGCCGGCTTGTCGTGCCGCGAGGGCTCACTGGGGATTCTTCGTCAAGACACGAAGCGGTTGCAGCAAGGCAGCGGCCGGTAGACAAGTATTTTTATGTTTATGTTGTAATATCCCTCTACTAAATATTTCTCCTTTTTTTTATCAATACCATAACCATTAATCTTTATCATCATTATTACCATTTTTGTCATTAATTGTGTTTGCGTGATTTGTGTATTAACGTTTTAAGGGTTTTTTAAATTTTATCCTCATTTTAGTCATTTTGATTCTTTCTTCTCCTCTTGTGATTTGGAAGTGTCAAGTGCTTTGAATATAGGAACGATATCTGTGGTAGGCTTTTGCACTTGTTGTTGAGTGCGTTATTCATTTCCGGTCTGCAGATGGACGTTTTGCCAAGTCTGAGCTGATCTGATTCATGCAGCGCTGCGTGCCATTTGGCTAGTGCATTTTAATGTTACTATTTGGACGTTGAGATTAAGTGCTTTTGTAGCCAAATGTGTATGATTGTGTTGACGCTCGTCTAGCAGACCATCTAAAATTGGGACTTCGAAACAAAACGGTATTGAACTGACGACTGACTTTGTAAGCTCGTTATATTTTTACTCATTATGTCTAAACGGTTCAAACATTTGAAAATGAATATGTGTATATATGAGTGTATGTGTGAGTGTGCGCAGCAGTCTAAGAAATCTGACAAGTTCTTTTTCAGTACCCGATCTTATATCTTTAGACATTCTTCTCATTTCAGAGAGCGAGTAATGGCGCTATAACCATAAGCCATAGGAAGCTAGGACTATAATTAATGCTAAAGTCCCAACCGTTTGAAAAGAAATGGAGCATCACTTAACCTTCTTAGATTAGATGCTCCCAACGACCATTTTTGAATACATTTTTGTTCTGTACACCAAACAGGGCATTCTGTTCAACTGTTCTCTCCGACTATTCATTTCCTTTTTCTTTGATATCTACTGAAGGCTACGTGGGTTCCCCGTTTCTTCTTAAGGTAGATACCAAATCATCCCTATCACCAACGGTTGCATGGACGTGGCCAGGTGAGCGATCGAGTAGTGTATTCGTGGAGATTATTGCGTGAAGAAACGTATCAGAAGCTGATTTCGTTTCATGGTGGCATGCAATGTCTTCAACGAATTATTCCTCATCGTAGCTCCATCCACGAGGTGTGCAAACGTCAATGCTAATGCTAACGCTAACGAAGTCAGGAAGCAGGAAGAAAGAAAACTGAAGGCAAGTCTTCCGAATTTCAAACTATGCTTTCTGTCGGGACCAAAACTGACTTATGTCATCACGTGTGCAGCAATGGTTGAGTCGTTTCCCAGACCGAATCTACTATGGACTTGTTTCTTCTTGACGATTTAAATGCACTACTTAGAGCCGCTTTGGAGAAAGTCGTAAGGCCGACGTCTGACAGTCAAAGCAAAATCATAAATTGAAATAGAATCGACGGTGTACGGAGAAAACTTCACCTGGTTTGCGATTTCTTTTGACTTTTGACGAAATTAAAACAAAAGCGTCCAATCGGTTGAGAATGTATTTTTGAACTGAACTTTTGTTAACAAGGTTTTTATGTTTCAGGTAAGCAAACATCGAAATAAAATTTACACGGAAAGAAATGTGGACTGTGTTATCATATTCTTCAATTCAATCAGGCGGAGAACATTTTTCTGCCAGCCCTTAATGTGGAAATCGGTTTGGCCTCTAAATCGGCAATCAAGAAAGCGAGAGAATTTGAAAATAATCCTGACAAAGACGTTTTGGCATTCCGCAACGACTGTTTATCTTTTTACTGTGGTTTTTTAAAGAAGCTACTCAACAAATCTGATAATTCGCATCACGAACATAGCTAAAAAGCGTCTGGAGCTGTGTCTGGAAACGTTCCTAGATAAAGACTATCCGAGCGCTGCAGTTTCTCACAAGATGAAAGAAGAATTTTGGCAGCTGTGCTCAATGCCGTCTTCAAAGACGTTGCTTGCCGGATTCCAGGGAAAAGAACAGCGTTTGGACAAATTTTGGCTAAAACTGATTGGTCATTCCAAGGAGCCAAATTTGACAACATTTGCTAAAAATGTGCTCATTCTGTCGCACGGAAATGCGACGATGGAGCGAGGATTTTCAATAAATGAAAAGTGTCTGGTGGTGAACCGTGCGTGACTGAAAAGAGTTTGGTAGCTCAGATAATTGTCTACGAACTGTCAACGATGTCGAAATCGCGAATTCCTTTATACAATATGCACGAAACACACGTGCATCATTTTGTACTCAAAAATCTCGAATGCTTTACTATTTTTCTACGATGTTTATGCTTCTAGAAACTTGAAAGATCAATCACTTATGTAGAAACTGCGGTCGCTTCAAACGCAATTTTAACAATAGTTTTGACCAAAGAGAAAGCTACTTACGTTCTTCACGAGTCAGTTGCGGCACCCTCGGATCCGTGGCCTTGAACAGTCGCTTCTCGTCGACAAACGGCAACAGGGCCACACCTTGCCAGGCGAACTTTTTCCCATTCAAATCGATGTGGAAATCTATCGGATAGAAGTCGATGATCGGAGATTTTGGATCGACCATCAGCTCGGCAAATGGCGGCGGTACGTGGCTCCTGCTGGCCGCTGGAAACACTCCCATCAGCTGTTGCAACGGTTTGAACGGGGTTCCTCTGTCGAAGTGGGTGTTGACGTGCGTGAGACCTTTGAAGTCGGACGCAAAAGGTGCATAATGGTACGGGAAGTACCATTCCCAGCTTGCACAGCCCTGGTAGTAGTATTTAAGTACCCAGCACAGTCCCCGGACATATTCCAAGGCTACTGTTGAACGGAATTTCATGTTGTGAGGTGAAACGTCGAATTTGGATTCGTAGTAACGATCTTTGAAGCCATCCTCCCACAAACGAACTTCATCGGGAGTTTCTTCTTCTTTGGCAGCATTAGGGTTAAGTGGTTCCTCGGCTTTACGCTTCTGGCCACGACGGTTTTGATCATTCCCGAAATTGTCCTGCTGTTGTTGCTGCGATTGTTGTTGATTGTTTCCCATCATCCGGAAGTTCGCCGCTTCTTGTCGTGGATTCTGAACCGCCTGCGGAGTGACTCCCCTGCCTAGTGGAGTCGGAGCAAATTGCGATTTATTTATTTGCTCAAAATTAGGACGTTGCTCGCGTTCCTTCTGCAGCTTCATTCTTTTGTTGCGTTCTTTGAAACGATCCTCAGTTACCTTCCGCTGCCGGAAAATGTCGTCTTCCGCATAGCCTAGATCCGTCATAATAAGCTCAACGCGGTCCAGTGTGACGCTACCAGAATCGGTGAGGTAGCCTTTCGTCTTGTATACACACTTTTTATATAGTGTGACTAGTCGATCGATTGCGTTCTCTCGAATTTCTAGACTGGGCAAATGCGGCAGGAAATCGTTTCCCACAAAGAAGCACATAAATACCCAATCATCTATTACTCGCTCGAAGTCATATTTGAAGGGTAAGTTCGGCATGTTCAGTTCCTTTGCAAGGTACTCCTTCAGTACATTCAATCTAACGAAAATGAACTGCGTTTCTTTGCCTGGCGGTGGGGGCGTCCTATTGGTATCCCTTTGCGACTTTAACCCACGGCAATCTTTCATTTCGTGTCCCATCTGCTGGCAAATATCGCACGGCCTTTCCTTGTTCGGTAGAAACTCCTCTCTGATAATGGTGAAATATGTCTCATGAGTAGCCAGGCCCAACATTATCAAGTCGGCATCCGCTCCGCAAAGGACGTGATGCGTATTAGGATCATGATCTGGTTGCGCTCTCTGCTTCCTAATATAGTCCATGATTTTGTGCTCACCTTCTCCGGGAACATTTGCATCCGACAGAATTACCTTTAGTCCTTTCCACCCCGGATTGTTGTTCATCCGATCATGCACAAAATACTGCAAGCATTTGCTCAGTCTATCCATGAAGGGAGTTCCAGGGGTAATACAGTTGGAATCAAAATGGGCTCCCTTCTCTTTCTCTGGTGGCAATATACAGCCCTTGGACATCAGATCATTGCGGATCTTCTGAACCTCGGCTGCTTTTTCAGCTGCTTCCTTGGACGCTCTGAAACGACGCGAGCGTTGCTGATTCATTTTAGCTCTCGGCGCGACACCATCGATGGCCATGTACAGCAACTTGCGCGGTCGTACGATGTTCATCAAGCGGTCAATGCACTCGAAAATTGCTACCATCATTTCGTCTTCATCCTTGGGCGCTGGTTTGTCCTCCGGATGCGTACAAGGATGGATGATACCGTTCATGTCCAGGTACAGGTTGTCAAACTCCACCTTGTTCGGGTTCGGTTTGGTCATATCGTCGTACAACACTTCACCCTGGTCATCTTCATGCTGCGAAATAAAGCATAAACAAACTGTTATCACATAAGCAAAACAAAGTGAGGGGGAAACAGCACCCGAATGAGGTTATGCTGAAGATAAGAAGAGGTCGAACGTTTTTCAACCTAAAATCGCGCAAAAAAGTTAAGACACATAAAACTTTAACACACGGCCCATAATATATCGGCCATAGAGGCGAATTTACCCGTATTTGGTGCTAAATATCGAAATTTCACTCACCTTTTCCTCCACGCACTCTACAATTACGGACGGATACTTTCGCGATAACCAGCGAAAGAATGCTGGTACTCCCATGGCGCAACCGGTTGCTTTGCTGTGGTCACTGCTTTATAAAGTCACTGGACAATTTAGCCGACGATTATCTTCAGATTTTAGGCGGAAATATTCAACTAATGCCGCGAAGCAAAACAAAACTATTTCGAATGGTAGAGAAAGTGGAATCGCTCAACTCGTGAAGGGCTTTGAAGTGCGCAGGCAGCCAAGCGCGATGACGTATTACCGTCAACTGACATTGACAAATGACAGCGGCCATCGGAACGCAGCCCTTATTGTAAATGGAGTATACCGCCGGTAGTCACATGTAGGGGGGACCGACGTCGCAATGTACGCAAATAACAGCGGCTGACTTGTGGAATTAAATTGTGAAGCTCATGCATTTCTGCATTTATTTTCACTTTTTAATAACTTGATTATTGCTCATGTGACCTAATAGATGTTATAAAAATATCGATTAATTGCGCTGTTTTGGACATATTCGAGTCGAACTTAGGTCATAGGGTTAGGGGATGTAATGTTAGCCTAACTCCTTCATTCGGCCTATGTACCAAATATGTCATTAACTCGGCGAATAAAATGATGTTGTTAGCAAGACTACCGACTTAATTCGAAGCAATTCAGACATTATTAATCAATTCAATGTTGTTCACTTCCATTGAATTAACGACTTCCTGAACTTTTAAAACATCATGATTTACCTGGTTAAGCTGAACAGATTTTCTCCTCGATCTTCGAATGTTCTAAATTTGGCCAAATTGAACCAATTAAACGAGAATGCAGCCTAGATGTACAGGTAATAGTCACACGTTTTTAACAAACTGTTTACATAGATAAAATAACAATGATCCAACAAGAAAACGGTGAACCCAATGTGAGCGACATATTTTTTTCGTTGTTCCCAACTATGGCCTGTTGTCTGCATAACATAGAAAAATGTTATTATTGGTAAAATTGTCAATGGAAATGTATGAATTTCGGTTGTATATTTTCCAGATGGCTCATCTGAACAAAAACCAAAGGAACAAAACCTGTGCAGAGGGAATTATTATGTTTTCATTATCGAAGGGCCAATAAATCATATGTGAAAATCACTTAAGTATTTCAAAGTAGTTCTACTTTAGTTTATTTTGTGAAATTTTATGTTGAGTAAAACGAACAAAACTGGCAATGTCTAGAATCGGGAAGAAAACCGAAGACTACATTTAATAAAAAATCGATCGAATGGGACGAAGTTGCATCCATGAATAGACCCAATTTGATGGTCATATACCGACATTAAATTCATATCCTTCGAAAGTTTCTGACATTATAAAATGAGATGTACGCTACACATAATACATACAACCAAATCTTTTATTCAACATATCTTAGCAAGTGTTTAACTAGCTAAATATCGCTTACAGCTAAAATACTTCATGAGATATATTATAAAAATGTAATCGTGCATTGCATGTTAGGCTGAGTTAAGGGACACCCCAAGTAACCACAAGCATTATATTATTGCACTTATTCTACCCAAAATAAACATCGGTAATGCGGGATCGCATCTATTCAACAGTTGTCAAATAATTAAGCGTTAGATTAGCTTAATAATGTAGTGGTGCATTACCAATGCAATAATGCTACTTTAGCAATGTCTTATGGCATTACAAAAGATATAGCATTAGTTCGGTCTTAGTGGGGCCCTTTTCAGCTTTAATCCAACTTCTATGATACACTAGACGTAACGTATATGCCCTATATATGCATGTTATTACAGCTTCGTCGTTACTTGGGACATATCCTATGTTCTAGAAAAATGCATGAGTGAAGTATGAACGCAAACGTTCTGCGACAACATCCTGTCAGCTTGTATACGACAAAAGATGTTTTTCATTTCATTCTTAATACAGTAATCTTGAAATTTTGTTGTAGAAGAGTAACTCTTCTACAGCAAAATTTCAAGATTACTGACCAGAAAGGTGTTTAGTGCTACTTGGGTAACCATTCACGCGGTATGTCGGGTTTCTTCCGGCGAAGGAGAGAGACTTTTGGGTTGAAATTTCCATTTGTTTCGATTATGCATTACTGTGAAGCTGACAAAATTCCGTTGGGACAAAATGAACAAAATTCCGTAACCTCTCTGCTTTTGACGATACTGACCTTATCACGTTAAAGCCTAGTATGCAGCTGACAAGTAAAGACCTGAAGTAGTTTTTGCCATTTCTACAGGTCTGTATCGTGTTCGAAAGAAATTTATTTTTCTATCCCATGTTAAATTTCGTTTACTGAAACGGAAAAGTAAGGAATCGAAAAGAGATTTCTTCAGCAGTATCCACCTGAAAAGAACGAAAAATAAAATTGGAATTTGTAAGGTTCCCACACAAATTAATGGGAGCTGTCACTTTTACTCTCGGAAAAATTTTCCGCTCGATTATTCCGTATACGATTATTCCGTATAAGCATGTATAAGTGAAGGTGACATTTCGTTCCATGCAGATCAATTGTCAAAATTCCGCTTGATAATATTGAACAAAATCCCGTAACCTCTTTACTTTTTAGGTCAATACCGAGGTCGATACTGGTCCTACCGAAGTAATGGAATATTGACAACTGCTCCTGGACCAGTAAGGGTAAAATGTCAGTTTTGCTGGCGGAATAATCGAACGGAATATTATTCCGCAAGGAAAAGTGACAGTCCCATTTAGATTACATGGCAGGCATTACTAACGTTACGAAGTTTGCCCTCCTTTTCAGTTGCATACAAGTAATTGTAACAGTAAAAGCATTTCTCGACCATTACTTGCCCTATCCTAATGCACATTACTTTTGAGCTGCATACTAGCCTTAAGGTTGTACGAACAAGAATCTATGAAGAACCTTGCTTTCAAACTTCAATGGAATTCTATTCGGGTTCGGTATATTTTACTTAAATTATACGTTTGACATAATAATTGGACCTCTGTTTTGTAAGTGCCAGAGACACCGCCCGTTCATCTCTGTGACCCCCGCCTCTTTGGTTAAGCACGAAAGTCTGGACAACGACTATGCTGACTTTCCAGCGTTTGTGTCGTATGATTTCCGGAAAGCTGACCATCGTAGCATAATTGAGGTGCTGGCCATCATACAATACTGGGATACAATTCTGGACACTGACGACGTTAACAATGCCGCACTCACATTTTCTCATGTCTTGGCATACGTCATTGGTAGGCATGTGCTGAAAACTATTCGCCTGAAAGACTCTCTTCATTCATGGCAGACGAAGGAAATAAAAAAGCTTAAATCTACCAAGAGAGCAGCACTAAGATTTACCTTACCATTACTTATCAATCAGACTAAGGCTGGCGTGGCCTCTGCTGTACACAGAAGTTATTTCCATTGTAATCGGTCCATGGCTGTACCTCGCCAGCCTCGCTGTCTGCGGAGGGTCCGCAGGTCGCCTTCTAATTGATCGATCCACCTTGCTCGTTGCGCGCCTCTTCTTCTTGTACCTGTTGGTTCGTTTTCGAGAACCATTTTCACAGGGCTGTCGTCCGACATTCTTACGACATGCCCAGCCCATCCTAGTCGACCGATTTTTGCGATGTGTACGATGGGAGGTTCTCCCTGCAATTCGTGGTTCATTCGCCTCCTCCACGTTCTCCCAGCAGCACTAAGCAGATACACTAAATATCGCACGCTTGCCTTGAAACATCTGCTTAATTACGAGTTCAAGCGAGTTAGTCGTCTATGCTACCACAGACTAACTCTAAGACCAGTAGGTCTCGAACAAATACGATTTTTTTTTGGCTCAGTCAGTACTAGCACATCGGTCCCAAGCTTAATAATGCGCCCCTAATAATGAACTCACACGAACACACACTCAAATATTCTGTCAAAATAACACAGCAAATCAAAACAAAGGCGTAAATATGTATAGCAAGGTGCTGGCTTCAAGGTCCAAGAAAGCTGAAATCACGTCCGAAATATGTTTGGTGATATGTTCATCATCAGTCCATGGTCTTGAAAGGGCGAAACCACGTCCATTCCTCAGGATATTTGCCGGTTGTTTTCGATCAAGTTTGCCAGCATAGTAGCTCAAGTCATCTTTCAATCCTGGCCCAGATGGAGTTCTGTCAGTATTTCTAGAGAAGCACATTTCCATTCGGCTGCCCCCCTTGCATCTTCTGTTCTGGATTTCCTTATCAAGTGGTATATTTCCCTCCTATTGGAAGATTGCTCATTCTCGTTTCCAGTTCACAAGAAGGTACCTAAACGAGATGTGGATAATTACCCGAATAGAAATGGTGATGTAAAAAATATTAGCAGACATCTTCCAAACATTAAATTTGAATGTGGGTTGTCGTATTCTAAATGTATTCAGAGTTCAAAGTAACGCCCTAGTACATATAAATACAACATATTTAAACTTCACATTAAAAACAAACGTATTGATGATGTTAAATTTAACATCAGAACACGTTTTATAAAACTAGAATCTAAAATTACATGACAATCAAACGTTATGTATGTGTGAAATGTTGTGTACCTAAGACATCTAAACACATTTGATGACATTATAATTGGCCGTTACCTTAGAAATAAACTTCATTCTACTGTAAAAGACTGCAGGTCTACAGCATTAGAAAACTTCTTACAACATAAGAATGAAACGTTACAATAGAATCAAAGGTCTTTGTGAAGTAAAATGTTGTATTCATAATAAGCCAGAATACATCTTGTGTCATGACAATCACACGTTGCGTTGAAATCCATGTTCTTATAGATGTAAAATTTTGTACTCATAAAATATCGGTAAATATCCGATGCGATTAGAATTAAGTGTGAATCGTATATGTTTTGGCGATATTGGTGCATATTTACTTTATGTACTTTACTCAACACCCGAATAAAAATTTACCTTAGCCTAACATGTGATTTTGATGCTTTCAGATTATTTGGTTTTAATGTTATTATCTATAACTGAAAACATCCGGAAACGATACACCGTCACGTTTTTCTACATCTGAATGCATCATACATCATCTCTTTTATTGGATAAAATCGACACTTGAAAACATATGTAAGATGTTTATTCATAACCTTTAATACATCTGAAAACATCAAAAATCCTTTGACTGTGCTGTTTTATTCAAATACATTTGAAAACATCAATATGCTTTGATATCTTAAAACATCAGAAAAACATTTTATTTGAATGTCAAAATCATGACGTCAAAGGGACACTGGATTAGAAAAAATTTGTTTGAAAATGTCTAATGTTAACATCATGTTACCTTGCCTAAATACAGCGAAATCGATCTGATCTCTAATGTTCAACGTAAGATGTACATTTGAATTTCATGTTGATGTAGACATTGAAATCAGACATCAGCCTGATGTAAATTTTTATTCGGGTACCGACGCGTTTCGTCGTTGAGCGCGTTATCGAAGCTATTTGAGCACGTTATGATGGACCCTCTACTCTCCCACTGCAAGCAATACTTACGTGAAGATCAACTGTTGTGTCTCACTTCGTTTATAACGGAAAATATGGCTGAAAGGGCGCAAACGGACGCCATCTATACAGACCTTTCAGTAGCTTTCGACAAGGTCAACCACGACATCACTATCGCAAAACTCTCAGAACCCCCCTCTTGCAAAACATGCCGGACTCAGCAGAGATTCCTTACAGATTCATTTCAAACATTGTTTTTTTAACCAGTTTATTTATTTGTACGGCTCAATCGTGTGAGGTTTACGGAGCCATAAGCAATGTTTGTGGGTTACACAAAAAGAAACTATTTTTTCGACAAACTATGGTTCTTCTTCTTTCGTGGAGGCGATATAATGTTTGCATCTTCTTGTTCCTTAGCGATTCTAGCTGACTCTTTATGTTTGCTGATCCCCGTTGACATAAAGGCGGCGAACAGTATCAACGCTCGATCACGAGTATTCATCTCCTTCGTTTCATCGTTACGAATTTCGGTATCCACTGGCATCATAGCAGCTTCCTCAATTTCTTCTTAAAGCACCTCTAGCGTTTGTGATTCCCTCTCACCTTCAACATCTGATCCTACGGTGGATGTGCCTCCGGTTACTGCAAACCCATACGTTGGCTTCAGTCTACCGATCTGTCCTCTTTCTTGTCGACGCACTTTCGGCTGACTCCGAGCATTCCGCTTGGGACAGGAAGCCATCAGGTGTCCCTCTTCCTTGCAGATGAAGCATTTATCCTTGTTGCCTTGGTAATATATATATTTCTCCTCCGGCTGGCAAAATACAGCGATGCTGGGATTTCCTGCATCACATCAATGTCCGCCTACACCGGAACCTTTCTCGCACGATGCGTTTTACGTGTCCATATTGTGATAACACCGTATCAATCTCCTGGTCTGGAACATCCGGTTGGAGATCATATATTCGCACATAGCAAATATGATCCTGGGCATGCGATATGTGTACTTTGACCTTTTTTCCATTCCCATAATGGAATATCAGTTCGTCAGAGTTGGCAGTCAGCGCGTGCAACATCGACCGCTCAGATTTGAACTTGACGAGAAGGGACTTTTCATCTGCTATCCCAAACGCAGCTTCAAGTTCATCAAGCTCCGCATCCAAGTCTTTCAGGAAATTTGCAACTTCGCCTAAGGCGGCTGGTTTATCCGCTCCATTGCCGAAGGAATATTTTTCAACTCGTACATTTCTGCTGCCACAAAAGCGACCGGGTTGATGAAAAAAGAACAATGCAAATTGCTTACAATGCCGTAGAGAAGAAAGCTATCGCGACAAAACTATCAACCGCGCCAACCGAAAGCAAAAAGAGAACCGAAACATTGTTTTACTGGGGTTTTCTCGGTGAATTGAACATAAGGCTAGTTAGGCTGATTTAGTTCAAGTTTTTTTTTTGTCTGCTCAACAGTTTTCTGAATCCCCAACGGGGCCTCCGGAAATATCCAGTACAATCATAGTACCCATGGGATCGCTGATTTCGTAGTTCCTGCTGCTGATGGTGATAATACGGGTCCCATCGACAGTTGTGGTGATAGTCGATTCCTCTGCCAATGGAACGTCATCCGGTTCGACACCAGCCCGGATTCTCTGCAGTTTCTTCTCCGCCTCCGCCTGTTCCTTCATCGCTGCCAGCTCTTCCGGGTGTCTGTTCTTTCGATGTGTGTAGAAATTGGTCGAACTATTGAACGATCTATCGCAAAAATTACATTTATAGCTAGTCTTTTCCCCTCCTCGGTGCTTTACACGCATATGAACAGTCAGAGCTTGCCGATGTTTAAACGAATGGCTGCACTTTTCGCACGAAAAGGGTTTTTCGTTCTGGTGATGAGTGATTTTGTGCCGCTTTAGAAGACTGTTCTTTTTGGTTTTATAATCGCACATATCGCACGCAATATCATCGTTTTTGTGTAACTGCATATGCACCTTTAGGCAACGTGCGTTCATCAACCATTTGGAGCACTCGGAACACTGAACCAGAGCTTTCTCGCGGGGCTGATGGATGTTGTCCATGTGTTCTTTTAGGCCAGATGGATGAGCAAATGTTTTTGCACAGATTTCGCAAACATGCGACACCCTCGAGTTTTGGTTACTAGGCGTAAGATGGACGTTGCGTTTGTGTGCCGATAGCCCCCCTGGAGTATCGTATCTGGAAGAAAAGAAACGTAGATCAGAATTTAAATTTGTATTTGGTGTTTTATTCTTACGTTTTTTCACAGACCGAACACACATAAACGATGCGATCTTCCGGTGACTTGTGCGAATTCAGATGAATCTGGTAAGCCCGCTTCCAGCAAAATCGTTTTGGACAATGTTCACAACTGTACGGTTTCTGATCCTCAGGTAAATGCGTCTGCCGGTGAGTGATCAAAAACCGTGGCCTTGTAACCAGGTAGCCGCATATTTCGCATCTAAATGTAATCGAAATGTTGTTCCACGTTGGTTAATTGTTACAAGCAAAGCACAACTCACTTGAACGCCTCCGGTTGAACATGCCGCGCCATGTGCATGATTATAGATGGAAAACGATGTATTTTCGTCTGGCAGCATGTCACGTACCCCTTCTGATCGTGGCCGGATTGGTAATGATCGAACAGCTCTCGAAGTGTTCTAAATAGTAACGTTTGTTGTGGTTACAGAACTTAATTCAAAAATATGTTCATCAACTTACTTGAATCTCGTAGGTTTGTCTCTGCGATCCTTGCATAAGTCACATTGCACATTATAAAATCTGAAACGGTGCAAGAATAACGACAATTTACATTCAGCAAAGGCATATTTTAAAAGATTTACTACCTATTGATCATATCCATCAGCTGCTTGCCCTTAATTGTAAGCAAGCCGTCCTTTAATATCGTCGTGGGAAACTTATCCATAGTTTCAGCCGAAGGCCATTCCTCATTATCGGAGTCTCGAGCAGGAAAATCGTCACCACTGTCGCCTTCGATGTGCTCTTCGTCACTTTGTTCTGGTTTATCTGTGCTTGGATCCTCTTGAACCTTCTTCCTTGGACTTTTCCGTAGTACTTTTGCTTCAGTGGGCGTCTCATCGGGTGCTTCGTCTTCTGACTCCGCAGGCAACTTTTTCACTCGTTTCCTTTCACTTCTTTTCCGAACCGTTTTCTGTTCCAATAGTATCTCTTCCTCGTCGCTTTCCTCTTCGTCGTCACTGTTTTCCCTCTCTACGGTACTTTGTCCGAGTCGTTTCTTCCGAGTGCTTTTACGTATTTCAAAAACCTCCGTTTCAGAAGCAGAACACTCAGCGTTCTCTAATTGAGATGATTGTTGATCCCTCGGTTGTGTGCCTTCCACAGCCGCATTTGCTTTAACCACCATGAAAGAATCCTCATCATTGCAATCGGGAATCAATTCAATGGTCAAGTCATTGTCGCCATAGTCTTCCTTTTCTTCCTCTGCTTCAGCTTCAACCACCTGAGCTAGCTCTGTTATTTCGCGCTGATCCAATGATTCCATCGGAACTTCTTCATCCTCCATAGTGTGCTCGAAGATTTCGATCAACGTATCGTCCACGTACTTGTGGTGGGACTCGATAACATATTCCGGATAGCGATCCTTCAGTGTTCGCTGCTGGATTTCATTGATCTTCTCGTGAAAGCGATGGAACGAGTCCAGCTGCTGCGAGCACATCCAGCAGACAGCCTTCGGGAGGTCATCATTCGGCGTAACCAAGAGATACAAGTAGCGCCCGATTTTCCTGGCATATTCGGCGACGATTCCTTGCTCGCTGAAGATTTCGATTAGATCGGACGAATTGTAACCACAGAGACGGCAGCATGCACTATCCATTTTTAAAATACTAAACTAACTAACCCGTATGAACATAGACGGTTCACTTAAAATTGTAGAATTTGATAATGCAAATAAAATAAAAATTGCAGACATAAATTTCAACAGACAGACTGGACTGGACACGAAGAGAACGATTTCTTTCAAAAAAAAAAAATGTTGACAAATAATGCTACAGTAGAGCCGATTGACTGTGAATAAAGCGAAGGATTCGAGCAGTCCATGATAAAATCAAAACAGAGCTAGAATAAGGGCGAATCGAACTTCATCAATTTTCTCTGGCTGTCCAGCAAGCGATTGTGATTCAGAGGGAGGCAAGCCGAAGCTAAATTAGCGCAGGATATTCGCGATCGTGAAATTACAAAGCTGAAGAGGAGGAAAGCATATGGACCAATTAAGTTTGAGGCTGTGCATGTTTCTGTTCCGGTGGAGAATCCATTGAAATAGCAAAAGAAACATGTTCCTATACAGGTGGATTACAGTAGCGCTTCTGCATATACTACGCTTTCGAACAATTCAAGAAAGGTGTCAAGGTCATCGGATTTGCGTATGAAGATCGACCGTTGTCGCCGGATTTTGTTTCGAGGAGTTCCCAATCAGTATTATACTATAATATTTAAAAACAAAGAAAATGTTAAATACTCTTAACTATTATCCAACTCTTTCATTTTACCGGAAACGCTTCAACAACATTTCGATATGGAATTTTCAAAAGGCCCAATGTCGTAAACGTAAAAAATGGCTTTTCCGCAAATTTCTCGAGAATATTAACTTAATCATAGTGAGTTACCACGATGACTGCATAGAAGAGGAGTTCCCCTTTACAATAGAAATTGTAGTTTACTTGAGCGATTTTGCATTTTCAAGAAATTTGCGGAAGAAGCCATTGTTTACGTGTGCGACATTCACACTTAGAAAATTTTACAGTATTCGGTGTTTTTTACCGAACTTTCAACAGCTTAGTAATCGGTAATCGGATTTAACGGATTTCGGTAAAATTTGACAAGTTCCGGTAATTTTTTTTACCGAAATACTGTAAAATTTCACCGAAATCCATTAAATCAGATTATCAAACGTTTAGCTGTTTAAAGTTCTGTAAAAAATGACCGAATACTGTAAAATTGTCTAAGTGTGCAAGCTTAATGATTCGCCCCTGAAAGGTACGGAAAAGCGCAAGAATTATTGCAAGGTTCGGGCTACCCAATTAATCACCAGCTTTATATTATTGCACTTATCCAACCCAAAATCAACATCGGTAACGCGGAATCGCATCAATTCAATAGTTGCCAAGTAATGAAGCGTAAGATTAGTTTAAGAATGTAGTGATGCATTATCAATGCAGTAATGCTACTTTAGCAATGTCTTATGGCATTACAAAAGATATAGTATTAGGTCGATCTTAGTGGGGCCCTTTTCAGCTTTAATTCAACTTCAATGATGTACTAGACGTAATAAATATGCCCTATATATGCATGCTATTACCAACAATCAATATGCAACTAGCGATTTGAAATTGATTCACTGTTGTAGAACCCCTTGGTCCGAAGTAAACCTTGAAGCCAGCACCTTGCTATACATATTTGCTCCTTTGGTGTGTTTTGCTGTGTTATTATGACAGAATATTTGTGAGTGTGTTCGTGTGAGTTCATTATTAGGGGCGTATTATTAAGCTTGGGACCGATGTGCTAGTACTGACTGAGCCAAGAAAAAAATCGTATTTGTGCGAAACCTACTGGTCTTAGAGTTAGTCTATGCTATTACAGTCTCGTGGTTACTTGGGTACAAGGCGTACTTCGGACCTAAGGGTTCTACACTAGTGCAAAAATCTTTTAATTTTCATTAAATAACCTTATGAAAATTGACCACAAGGAAACGGTTTGAATTTCATAATATTACCACAGCCATTCAAGCTTGAATCTCGATTTGTGTAAATTTCCGCAACCGTCAATTTGAAAGGAATCGCCAAATGTCAATAAGCATTTAGCAAAAAGCAAATCTGTCAGTTTAGTAGACTCTATGTGGCATATAATTGCACGTCAAAACATCGTGTCAATATCGGGTGGCGTGTGGCGAACGACGGAGTGATATTTTTACATGCTAGCAGATGCCGCAACTTCACCACATCAGTAGGCACCTCGACCAAGTGAACTACGCAGCGTTAGTGAAGCAACAGTTGTTTACGCTAGCGCTTGCTAGCGATTTGAAAATTTACACAAAGCTATCGATTAATTTTGCTCTTGCTTAAACGTCTGTCTGTGATATTACCTTAAGAAATGCATTGATTGTTGTCACAATGACTTCTAATGGTTTGCTTATGCCAACCATATAAGTTTCATTGCATAACCTTATGACATTCATTTGTTAGTGCAATGGAACTCATATGCATTGGTTATAATTTTTTTAACTTTAGTATGCTCTTTTTTGTATATTTTAAATGAATTTTACTGATTTTTTTTTCATAATAAATACCAATAATAAATGAGTGATTATGAAATAAAAGCCAATAACTAATTGTACGTCCGCATTACAATTACTGTTTATTGATAAAGATGCACTCCCACGCGATACATCGCTTACATTTACGAAGCGGATCTACCACAGGAACCATTGAAGTTACCTGCCCGGAAAGAGTTTTTAGAAAACTTATTCTAATTTACATTGTTCAAATATGGAATTCGAATTATGAAAAGTATGAACTGAACGCGTTACTGGTCGGAGATTCTATTACTTACAATGCAAAGCCTACCCAAGTAACACACCTTGTTATGTAATGATCAAAAATCCATCTTTAAGACATGATCTTAGGTATTTTTCTAGTACACATAACTTAGTTTTGGTATCTTATATGACCAAAACAGCGCAATAAATCGATCTATTTGAAACATCTCTAAGGTCACACAAGAAGTTTTTAGATACAGATTTAGGACTAATAATATGTTTTTAAGATGTATTGAATAACATGCATTGGACATGATGATGTTTAATCCTGTTAGTTTCTAGCATCATACTAACAAAAAGGTTATTATCAAGTAATTTCAAAGTAAAAACAATTGCAGAAGTACTTGAACATGACATGCTTGTTTGAGAAATGTCAAACGAACAGAAGTCAACAAAGATTTGAAAAATGTTATGATTGAGAAAATATGTTTGTTTATGAGGAGAATATTCACAACTCATAGTAAAAAATGACAATCGTTTTTGACCAAATCAATTATTTGATAAATATTAGAAATCTAAAGATTGTTAATGCTCGAAACGAATAACAAAATATAATATGCGAGGCAACTTTTGTTGTGCAACTTTTGGATTTACTCCTGCAGAATTTATGCGCCGTTCTGAAGATTAAAAAACAACAGAAAATTCTCTTATGTTTTGCAAGTTTGCAGCATCTCTGTTGGAATCATCAAAAATCGTCATGGTGGATTAGACACATGGTCTACACTGTCGTTTAAAATTATTTTTAAAACACAAAAAAATGTCTAGATTATCGATCCATTTTCTTTCTTACTCATCATGTATTATCTCAATCATCGACAAAAAAATGCATCTTTCGAAATTTTTAGAGATAACTGTAATCAAAATTTCAACCGGCAGTGTAATTGTGTACATAGCTATCACGTGACGTTGAAATTGAGTCCAAAATACATCTTAAGAGCAGTCTAATAACATACTCGTGATGGTCCATTGCAAATTATTTGAGTTAGTTATTATAATATCATAATATCCAAATTATGGCATCTTCTTAGAAAAATGTCATTTGGCTCCATTAATTTGAGAGAAAATGACGTTTCTTGTCGTCCGTCACAATGATTCAACTGCTGATGGGGATTGTTATTGCATGCTATAGTTCCGAAAAATATGTTTATTTTTTTCTTGTAGTTAGACCAATTCTGTATCTATTTCTTAACAAGATATCTTGCAAATGGGCTACGTCTGCTTTTTAATCGTTAGGAAAAATTTATAAAAAGTAACGGGAATTCATAAGCATATTCATCATTTTCATAACAAACATAACTGTCAAATTCGGTCTGTGTCTACATCTGCTAGTCTGACACTTGTTGGATTAAATTATTGTGTTCATGAAATTCTGCATTTACTTTTCAATAACTTGATTATAACGTATTGGTTTTTGTGATGCTATAAACTACCAAGATAAGACATCGTCTTGTCAAAAGCATGCTATGCAGTGCATCTTTAAAACTTCTTACGCAACCTAAAAGATGTTATGAAAAAATCGGTTAATTGCGCTGTTTTGGTCATATATGAGTCGAAAATGAAGTCATACGTTCTAAAAAAATACATGAGTGATATGATAGGCCAATGTTTTGCGATAACATCCTCTCAGCTTCTTCATTACAAAAGATGTTTTTCATTTCATTTTTTAATACTCTTGTATAACATAATTTCAAGATAACTGACCAAAGAGATGTTTTTGGTGTTACTTGGGTAGCTGCTGATCTAATAAAGTTCCTACTCGGTCCACTTTGTCCGTTGGATCCATCGGTGTTGCTATCGTCGTTTTGTTGCCGTGGTCATCGTCTTTGCCGTCGTGGTGAAAATCGTTGCATGTGCAATTGCATTCTCGGTAGAGCTCGCTAAATGAAATTTCAGGTGCTCTCGTCGTTGGGAAAAATGTCGAAGAAGTTGGAAATGATGATGCGGTTTATAAAGGCGGGTGGTGGTGACTTTCAAGTGAAAGATTTCAATTTTTCCGCTAGTTCTTGTTCACGCAAAAAAATACGCAGTTATACCAATTCAAAATAGGAATCAATTCAACTAAAATTTTGGTTTAAATATGGACCAATAAAACTGATGAACTAATTCAACAAAAACTTTGAGTTGAAATAAAACTTCATGTTTTGTAGAATTTAAAATCGTGTTTTATTGCTCAAAACAAAATGTTTTGTTAAACCAACTAAACGCATTTGTTGAAATAATAAACAATGATGAGGTAATTCAAGAAAACCTTTGAGTTGAAATAAAACTTCTTGTTTTATAGAATTGAACATCGTGTTTTATTGTTCAAAACAAAATGTTTTGTTAAATCAACTAAACGCATTTGTTGAAATAATAAACTTCGAAGAACTAATACAATAAAACCATTTGATTGAAATAAAACTTCATGCTTTATAAAACTGAGAATCGTGTTTTATTGTTTTTAAATAATTATCGCACCATATTCTGCTCTGCCGAACGGCGTGTTGGAAAGCATGAATCGGACTTTGCAGCAGATGACATCGTGCATGTGGTTGGATGCAGGACTCGGGAAGAACTATTGCGGAGAGGCAGTCATAATGGCAGCTTATTTTCTAAATCGTCTTCCAAATTGTGCTCTTTTTCCAGTTATCTGCAAAGAGAATAATTCGTTGATAATCTGTTTTACAAATTAACATGTTCATACATACACTAGAAAAACCAAGGCAGAGGCAGCAATATGGCAACTATGAAATGTGCGCTCATACATAATTTGATTTTATAAAAACAATAAATTAACCATTTTAGTTTAAAACGACGTTTAAAATAAGTATGATTGTTATAAATCAAATATTATTTAAACGAATACCATACAGCGGTGATTACTTTAAGTAATTTGATTGGTTTGATTTCAATTAAATTTTAAATTGATTTGAAACTTTTTCATGAATTGAAACAAATAGAAACCTTGTATTGAAGCGCAACAAATCACTTTGTTGATTCAAAACAGAGTAATTTCTTAGCGTGAAAAAATAATTTGGTTTTAACAATAAATTAAACATTTGAGTTAAACGATAAATGTGGTTGTTATAAAGCAAACGTTATTTAAATTTATATTACACAGCAGTGATTACTTTAAAAAAATATATTGGTTTGATTTGAATGGAATTATGAATTGATTTGGAACTTTTTATGAATTGAAACAAACAGAAAGCTTGCATTGAATACCAACCAAATATTTTGTTGATTCAAAGCAGAGTGATTTGTTAGGGTGACAAAATACTTTGTTCAAGCAATAAATTAATCATTTGAGTTTAAAAATAAATGTGATCGTCTTGAATCAAACAGCGGTGATTACTTTAAATAATTTTATTGGTTTAATTTGAATAAAATTTTGAATTGATTTGGAACTTTTTTAAGAATTGAAACAAATACAAACTTTGTTTTGAATACCAACAAAATATTTTGTTGATTCAAAGCAGAATGATTTCTTTGCGTGTTGTTGTTGTTTTACAGCTAGTTGGTATTTCAACTCTTGGGTATATGATTGAGGGTGATTGTTAATTTATGTATACAACTTTACCTAACTTCTGGTTTCCAGTCGTTTATTTGCTTCAGCCTGTTTTACTATCCGCGTTCGATCCGCGTATTCAGGTCGAAGATATCGGGATCATGATGAATCCGAATTCATCAAGAGTAACCACCCAAGTAACCACAAGCAATATATTATTGCACTTATTCAACCCAAAATCAACATCGGTAATGCGGGATCGCATCAATTCAACAGTTGTCAAGTAGTAAAGGGTTAGATAAGCTTGAAAATGTAGTAATGCATTGCCAATGCAATAATGCTACTTTAGCAATGTCTTATGGCATTACAAAAGATATAGCATTAGTTCGATCTTAGTGGGGCTCTTTTCAGCTTTAATTCAACTTCAATGATGCACTAGACGTAAAACATATGCCCTATATATGCACGCTATTAAAGCCTCGTGGTTTTTAGGCGCGCGTTTTACTATTTCATACATATGCCTTATGATTATTACACACAAACAAAATTCATAAGGTGGTTTAAGGAATTGATAAAAACGACTTGGGAAAATCATTACGATTAACTGAGAAAAGCTTAGGTAAACACAACGATTTCATAAGGGCCGTATGGAATCAAAATACAGTGGGCTCATACAGTTTCATAAGGCAAATTTTATGAATATGTCATATGTTTTTTACATCAGTGTACAACAGTGAACCAATTTCAAATGGCTAGTTGCATATTGATTGTTAATGCAATAGCGTTAACTGCATCTAGACAGCAACAGAAGAATCTACATGAAAAGAAACGGGAAACCCGTGAGCTGGAAAAACAGCTCAAGCAAAAACTGCATATGTTACAATAGGAAAAGTCGAGGCATCGATTCAGGTTGATGTGGAAGGAACGAGAAAAGCCGAAGCTTAGACCGTACTGGATAATACTTATACCACAGAAAACAGACGTGCATCTTCGATCTGCTACATGTGTAAAACTTTGAACAACCAATTCAAAAATGAATTCATGCTCCTGGTAAGCGGCGCTACAATCGTGCGATAGCTGTCATGTAAAAGTTTATCTATAAAACTCCTAGCACATAACCTGATAAGTTTTGTTTGTTTTCTCTGAACTTGCTTGCTTCTTATACCGGCTGCCCATATAAACTTTTACACATGTTTTTCAAGAAAAGGAAGAAAATGTTTATAGACATCAGTGTTGGAAAAGTCATTTTCAAAAAACGTTCACTCTTTACTTAGTACAATGATATATCACCGAGGAAATTTGCACTCAAAGTTCGCGAACGAACTACAATCCAAAGTTCATGAAAGCGCAGAGTGAGCAAACGTTTCAGTTTCGCAAAAGATTTTTTGTTTCTCCATCTCACAACGTTTCACTGGTATTCGAGATCCAATCCAACCAAATATCTCCTCGCCTTTGTTCTTTTTCTCTAGCGAGTATATGTAGGCAATGTTCACGTGAGTTGTGATGTTTGTTCTATTGTATAAGTATTTTGCCGCCGCAAAAGTCGAGTGACAGAAAACTTCTGCTGGAATGGCGTGACGCATCGAGGACAAATTCAACACCAACCTCTCCGGCCACACAGTCATCATGCGGGATGTCATTTATGCGAGATATCTTTCTGTCTAGATTTCATTTCCATGAAATGTGCAGTGTGCTTTTCAAGAATGAATGTGTAAAAAAAAGATCTGATTTTATTCGTATCCTCGCGTCGGTGACTCGAGTAGAAAAAGTTCGCGATGTTTCATTCTTTCATCCCAGCAAGCTCACTCAAGAAACGTTGGCGTATGAAACTAGGAACGGGACCCAAGTAACCACGAGGCTCTCATCCCAGCAAGCTCACTCAAGAAACGTTGGCGTATGAAACTAGTAACGGGACCCAAGTAACCACGAGGCTGCAATAGCATGCATATATAGGGCATATGTTTTACGTCTAGTGCATCATTGAAGTTGGATTAAAGCTTAAAAGGGCCCCACTAAGATCGAACTAATACTATATCTTTTGTAATGCCATAAGACATTGCTAAAGTAGCATTATTGCATTGGTAATGCATCACTACATTCTTAAGCTAATCTAATAGTACGTTCGCACTACTGCTTATATTACGTGATATACTCATACGTTAAAACCTCAACGGTCAAGGTTCGAGTCCAGGTTGCACCACATTGTTATGTTTTCAACCTCGTTATATTTCATAAGACAATTTTTTGAAATTTATACTGAGTTCTTATTGCAATTAATCATTAAGCAATTTTATCTTATCTTATCTTATATGTATAACTGAAGTTTATTTCGCTGAGTGATCTAATGAATTTCGATAGGTTTTTTATGTCAGTGTATGTCGCAAAACTGCTCGACAATGCAGCAATAGAATGCATGATTCGACCCTCGATGTGGCCCTGTTATCAGTAGGAGAGAACACGTCCCGGTTACTGTCAACGAACTGTCAAAATCTGCGAGCAGAAGGAAAAAATTCACGCGATCATTAAGAAGTGTTCGACAAAATCGTGTGAAAATTTATAATTTTCACACCATGGAATTCTTCCAAAGTCGGCTCTGTAGTAAATTAAACTTGCGGCTGTTGGTGCTGCTTGTATTAATTCAACTGAGCAGTGGATTGTACGAAGATCAAATAGGAAAATTCGACTGGTAAGTTTGGCTCGTTTTTTCTTCATATTCTACCTAGCCAATCATCCGATACAAGATCCGCGTTAAATTTAATAATTTTTTTTTTTTCTCAGGCGGCAGCACTATGTGGGTAAGATTAAATACGGAGGATTCGACTCAAGCTCGCTGGATCGAATAATCGTTGCCACGGAAAGCAATGCTCTGGCGGCGATTAGTGCTAAAAGCGGTGAAATCCTCTGGCGGCAAGTGCTGGAGAGAAGCCCTCGCGGTGATATCAAACTACTTCACGTTCCCAATCAGGGTAACGGAGTTCAATCGAGTGGCAGCCGGTACAATCGTGCATTTGATGTGATAACCGTTACCGGAGTGAGTCCTGCTTTGGTTCGTGGTTGGAACTCAAATACTGGCAGCTTGGAATGGGAGTGGTCATTGCTGCCGAACGTTCCAGAGAAGGCAGAAAACGCGATGTGGTTCTTTAACGAAGGCACCTTGTACCACGTTGTTCCAGTGTGGGGATCTCACCTTGAAATAACAGAATACGTTGCCGCTTCCGGGCAGCAGATTAAGCCAACCACGAGTCGCATATCTGCTGCATGGATTAAGGAAGGACAATGTACAATAGCAAGTAATTTCTTCGCTTGCGCTATTGACCAGCAAGTTTTGGCAATAGATCTATTGGCGGACAATACCCAGATAGTTGCCAAAACTTTGGAAGTATCTGCTGTCGGAACACCTCGAGCCGTACCGGGAGAAGCAGCCATTACGCAAGATGGTCGTTTCTATTCGCTAACTTCTGACATGAAAGTGACCCTCGGTGCAGAAGGATCCGTTCTGGTAGATGATATCATTTTGGAAGGCAAACAAATTCTGCTGCACAGCTCCGTCGATAGAGAACGGAACACCTTCAGGCTTTCGGCTATGAAAGTAGCTGATAACAGCCCTTACGATGCTCTTGAATTCGTTGCCGACTATCCGGAAACATTGGGCACTCCCGATATGGTAGCAGTGCGATGCAAATCCACCAGTGGAGCAGGATCTCGTGGTCAACTCGCTTGTCGGTTGCTGATAACCAGCGAGGACGGCGCAATGACACTCATCCAGCAAGGAAAGATCAAGTGGACACGAGAAGAAGCATTGGCCGATGTAGAGACGGCCGACTTTTTGGACTTGACGCTGTCCGATGCCGAAGGTGCCATCGAGGAGGAGCTCAACAACAAGAATGGTGAGTGGGTTTTTCTCTTGCGCTTTTTGCGAATCGTATAAGATATTTTCTAACGATCATTGTCTTCCATTCGTGCATTCAATCGCGAAACGCGTGTCATAACAGAGGATAACGATTTAGAATGTGAGTCCCAGAGTGTGGTTGAACAGTTGAACAGTTGAATTGTTTTCCGAATGTGGTTTTTGTTGTTGTTAGTTTGTTTGTTTGTTTTCTTTATCTATGTGAATTTTGTTTGTTAAGAGGCTGTTCATTTTCTTCAATTGCTATTTAACGGTGTCAGTGTTTTGTGCCTTACTGCTGAAGAGAAGTATAATTTCTAACTACTTTCTCGAAAGATTGTTCCCTATAGTCTATCAAAATGCTCTAGTTAGGATATTTTGTTTGATATATAGTTAACATTTAACAATCATCAATCATCAGCAAAGCCAAATCACGCCTTAAATAAGTCATACTTCAGTTCAAGCCAAAACGTCAAGTGGTTTGCACTGCCAGTTTTGCTCGCTTGTAAAAATAGAAATTTACTAGTCCAACCGTTAAAAATAAACAAATTCAATCTGGTTAAATATTTCCCGGACGGCTGGAAAAATGCAACTGTTGTGGCGATTCCCAAACCGGGTAAAGACATCACGTTACCGAGTAATTATCGACCGATAAGCCTGCTGAGCAGTCTCAGCAAGATACTGGAACGGATAATACTAAAACGCCTTAACATTCACCTCGATAGAACATCGATAATTCCTAATGAACAGTTTGGATTTAAAGCTGGACATTCAACATGCCACCAACTTCTGCGCGTGACAAACACTGTTAAAGAAGGTTGCAAAGAAATCAACTGGAATGGTTCTGCTAGATGTGGAGAAAGCCTATAATTCGGTATGGCAAGACGCCGTTGTCTATAAGCTCCATAGATCCAACTGCCCATTGTACTTGGTGAAGCTCGTACAATCCTTCAGCACAGAGCGAACTTTCCGAGTGTCAGTGCGTGGAACGCTTCCTTCGGAGTTCCACAAGGTTAAGTACTTAGCCCAACACTGTACAACATTTTTACAAGCGACACTGTTATGGTGAATGGAGTTGTTTACGTATTTGTTGCTGACGACACCGGTTTTCTTGCTACTGATGATGACCCTGTGATAGTAACCACCAAACTCCAACACGCCCAAGACGAACTTGAGAAATATCAACGTAGCTGGCAAATTAATATAAACCCGAATAAGACCCAAGCTATTTTTTTTACACGAAGACGCGCTGCACATCATTTTCCGTCATCCATGATCAAAGTCTGTGGCACCCAAAGTCCGTGGACCCACGAGGTAAAGTATTTAGGACTAACCCTAGATCAAAAGTTGCTATTTGACAAACATATCAACAAAAGCATTGGAAAGTCAACCGGGCTTATCAAATCCTTGTATCCGCTGATCAATCGAAGGTCTAGACTACAGCTGGCTAACAAACTACTGCTGTTTAAGTGTATCTTCCGGCCAATCTTCTCCTATGGGTGCCCTGTTTGGCACTGCTGCGCAAAAACACACCAAAACCAACTGCTCAAGATGATCCTTGGCCTACATCCGCGCTTCCCAACGGACGAATTCCACGACATTGCTGAGGTAGAACGTCTTCAATGCTTCATCAATAGAACGACATCTTCCAGCGAAATTTCTTCGAATCCGCTCATAGAAGCTTTGCTTACATAGCCCTGTGATATTATTATAAGTAGATTAAGCACACTTCTAATTCGAGGTTTTTTTTTTAATTTCTTAAATATTTTTCCCTGAATCGATGATACCGTCACGAAAACACGCTTAACTATAAACCAAACATATACATGAAATGCTGCAGTTGTAAGATACTTCAAATCTCTGCACAGAAGAAATATGGTTAATCAAAATTGTATAAGGGCCTGTTCATAAACCACGTAGACTCATTTTTGAAAATCTCAGTCCCCCCCCCCCTCCCCCCTCGTAGACTTTTCTCCATACAAATTTTTGAATTTTTGCATGGAGCGTAGACTTTGGTCAAACCCCCCCTCCCCCTAGAAAAGTCTACGTGGTTTATGAATAGCCCCTAATGATTTTTTATTGAGTTAAAAACATTAAATTAAAAAACCCTCTAAACCCTCTAAACAAACCTATTGTGTTGAATTATTAGGTTTGGGTTATATTACTCGTTTACAATGAAGATCTGTAATCGATGCCAAAGTCGTAAATGTTGTTGAACTTAACTACAATTCTCGTCAACAAATAGGTAAAAAATTCAAACGTAAATTTCTGGAAAAGCTTCGCATTTTTTCGCAAACTAGCACCACCTTCATGTCAGAGGACTTTGGTGATGGTGATGCTATTGTCTTTGGCAGTGCGAAGAGTTCCGGGATATTAACGATTGAATCTGTATTTGCCTTCTTGTTTACAAAATCAGATACGTTGTTTTGAATAAGTTGTAGACAATGTTTGCAGGCGCGACAAGAACAACCAATATTTGCCTACATAACTAACTACAACGTCAATATCTTTATGGTACTCAAGTGGCGTCGCGTAACCTAACTTTTTACCTGTGCATCAACATTGAAACTCAGATTTAACACTTATTTGGTTATCTATTGCTCGAGTACTTTTTCAAACATGCTTATCTGATTTTTGTAAGCAAAGAAGGGAAGTCATATTCGAACGTTAAATTCTTGAAACCCTTAGCACTTTCAAGCAAACTAGGGCCACCAACACAAGGAATAAATTACATTTACCTAACATGATGGTGATGCTACTTTCCGGGACGGTGCTGAGAGTTCTGAGAAACTTACGTTTGGATCTTAATTCCCCTCTATGTTTAGAAAATAAGATACGTCTGTTTGATAAGGAAAGCGATATTTGTGCATTGCAAACAATATTCTGACTTTTATTTTCTACACCTAAATCGATTAATGTCCGACCTGCTAGGGTGCCATAAATGATCGCAGCAAGCCGTGCGTGGAAACTGGAGTGTTTTGTTTTTGCTGCGTCCTTTTCGCGAAAAATAATATCAAAAATATATTCGTAATTCAACCTAAACGAACAGTGAAATCATGAGATTTCTTCGTGTTTTGTGTAAGATGTGGCGTCTCGTCCATTTGTGCACCTCGTGCACTGCACAGCCTAAAATATTCGATATAATGTCTCATAAAACTAATCGATTTAATACTCCGTTAAAACTAATTTTGTCCGACTAGCCCGCCTAACCTCACCCTCTCTATTGCCCTTTATAAAATCGCCACAGTCTCACACAAGGTTACTTGGGATGCGATACACGTGGTAATGGTCTGCTGTGCGAATGAGCGAAGCAAAACAAGCAAGAAAACGTTCGAGTTTCACTGCTTGCTTTGCTCTCCCAGATTGGGCACTTCAAATTGTGCACCAGATTCTGTGTATACTACACGCAGATCGTTTGTAGATGTATTGTATTTCCTATAGCATGATTGCCGATGAGTTAGTGTCTGTTTTGTGCACTTTGTGGTCTGCACAGAGTAGAGAGAATAGAATAAATGTTGTAACATTGGCAACGTCGCTTAAAAATGCTCTCTGATCTTGAAGAGCCGCCTTCATGCGTTGTTTACCTACACCTATAAATTCCCATTCAAAGGTTTACTCACTGGCTGGTCGCATTTCATTCTGTTGTTTCGGCGTATTTACAAGGTACTGTTTGTGACATAGCGCAAAGGACTCGGCAAAGGAGGAACTATGGAGCAGGATAATGTTGACGACCTCTTGAAAATACCGTTTGCGAGAAGATCCATGGAAGAGAAATTGTTGATTGCAAGAATGGACGTTCCTCGACCAAAGCTGGATAAACTGAAATCGACCTGTTCTATAAATAGTTAAACCATAACGCGTAATTTTAACGTTACAGCTTACGACGCGAAGTGGTTATGTGGCTCACATACAAGGTCAAAACTATATTGCTGGCCATGTTTACTTTTTCAAAACTCAACTGATAACTCTGTATGGAACAAGGAAGGATACGAGGACTTGAATCATCTTTCCTCCGCTATTGAAGCTCATTCAGCTACCAGAGAGCATATAAACAACGCCATGGCTCATCGTACTTTCGGAAAAACTCGCATCGAAGATGCATTAAATCATGCCTGTGAAGTTGCGAGAAGCAACCATAACTTAATTGTGAAGAAAAATAGGGAGGGAATGAAAACCCTCATTGAACTAGTTTGTATTCTTGGTTCACACGGTTTAAGTTTTCGAGGTCACGATGAAAGCGTAACCTCCGTGAATAGAGGAAATTATAAGGATAGTGTGACTTTCTAGCATCGAAGGATTTATCGTTCTCAGATTTTATTATTGCTACTGCAGTGTTTTCTGGAACATCGGCAACAATCCAAAATAAGTTAGTGGAGATAGTTGGTTCCGTCATGTTGGAGCAGATTACGCAGGAAATCGAACAGACTGAACTCGTTGCAGTTATGGTTGATGAAACGACTGACATTTCCAGGAAATCGCAACTGGATTCAACACTACGCTACTGTTTGAAGGATGCTGAGTAGTAATAATAAGAAAAACATACATATAGTGCTTAAAAAGAAATTGTTGTCAATGCCAACTGAGTGTGTCAATGGAAGAATAAGCAAAATTGATATCACCAGCGTTTTCCACCATCTTTTTGTTTATTTTTTTATGCAGGTACTTCCGTAGAAAGATTTGTTTCCTTAAATGATGTGAGTATGGATAAATCTGGCATAGCTGTTGCTGAATCAACGTTTAAAGTCATTGTTTACAAATGGCTTTTAATCCCTTAACATGAATTACTCGAGATATGCTCGATTGGCTCCGCCAACTGACAGTTCACATTGGCTCCCGTTGTTGTACCCGCCAGACTATGAATCTAGTGACTATAAGTACTAGCACATCGGTCCCAAGCTCAATAATGCGCCCCTAATAATGAACTCACATGAACACACTCTCAAACATTCTGTCAAAATAATACAGCAAATCAAAACAAAGGCGCAAATGTGTATAACAAGGTGCTGGCTTCAAGGTGTACTTCGAACCGAGGGGTTCTACAACAGTGAACCAATTTCAAATCGCTAGTTGCATATTGATTGTTGCTAATACTCACGCTTCCATCGATCACAGCATCAGTAGAACCAAGCTTTTCGATACTCCGACGATTGAAAAATTATATGAGGTCTACGATGGGAGAGGAGAGGCTGGAATGGCTTATGCTGATGGCTATCGAAAACAAATTACTGTTCCAACTTCAACGCCGCAGTGATTTCACCCTGCCCTTCGGTTCAGAAAGGGGTATGGGCGCGTTCTGTCGAGTCGGTCGCGGCAGATTTCATGTGTGAATCGGCTGCCCCATCAACGTTCAAAAGTGCCTGAACCAAATGGACAGCTTGTAATGATCACTTGAAGATGAGATGGGGGATCATTGCCCTGTTATTCCCTAATGAAGCACGTTGTAAAACGTTTCTTGTATTCTATAACCAAACATTATGGAATTGAGTAAGCGAGCGAAAACTCTACGGGAATGATCTCTCATATGCATTCGTCGAACCATTCTGAACGGCCGTTGTGAGAATATCACCATGAAAATCTCACATGCGCATAGCGTGTTACCAATCACTAATCCCTTTTCCTTTCTATTCTCTTCCCTATCCTATGACCACGAGCAATATCATATCGTCATCCTAAAGTCAACTCTTCAAATGCGGTAACATCGAGACAATACAGAGCAATAAAGAACAGTATAAACCCTAACCAATTTTACTTTCAGACAAATTTTCTAACACAAGGTAAGCAATCAAATGACCATTACAAAATATACTGAATATCATCATATCGACATAATATATAACGGGAAAAGGGAGGGACCATCAGGGAACCCAAGTGAAACGATTTGGATAGGGAGCATGGGACTGCCTCCTCCCTATTGTTAACATTTCGTGGAACGAGGGCGGGCTCTTCGACCCCATCTATTGGGTTTATTCTGTCAATCGAGGGCTCGACTCTAATGCTGTATGTGTGAACTTGCTTTTGGAAGGAGATTCTCTTCCCTATATTCGCGGGTTTCGCGTAAGGCTTTGTGCACAAATTACGTAACGCAAAAAACGGGATTTTGGACCCCTCCTCCCTATGTAACAATAAGTAACACGTGACCAGACCCCCTTTAATTACGTAACGCTCACGGGTCCCCCTCCCATTTCTTAATTGTTATACAATCATCACAAAACTGTTATTGTTGTTGTTTTCATGTTTAATTCTCATTTGAGTAACTTAAAATTAATGAATCCTAGAGGGTTTGAGCTGTTTAGTGGAATACTTGTAACTATAATTTAGAGGAGGGGTTGGTGGTCTCCATTTGGTTCCAACTGCCTTTGCTTGTCTTCGACGGATGCGCGTGTTTCGTCTGCAATGTGCGGACTTCTTCAGTGTCTCGTACTAATAACTCGACTCGAGTCGAGTTATTGGTACGAGACACTGAGGATGTCTGCACGTTGTGGACGAGGTACGCGTGTCTGTCGAGGATGGGCAAAGGTTGTTGGAGTTGAATGGGGATTACTAGTTTTTCTTCTAAATTATAGTTGAAATTAATAAAGATAGCAAACATTAGTCAATTAATTTCGTTTAAATAACTTCAAGCTATTATCAAGATTACGAAAAACATTGCACTCATTATACTGCATTAATTAAGGTTACTGGATGTTCTCAAAACTGTTAAAAATATTAGTTCAACAACTTTACTAAAATGTCTTTAAATTATTTAAAGAAGAGAACTTTGAGAACACAAAAAGTACAAAGTTTTATTCATATAACTTAAATCTACTTAAAATATTGCAACAGTATGTTATGCAATGTATAATATTAGTGCATGAACTGGGTGATTGAACGCAATGATTAGAATCAACATTTCTTGTGTATTAAATCAAACCATACTTTGTTTTAGTTTAATGCAATCATATATTTGAAACAACAAAATTTCTTATCGAATCCAATATTGCTAGTCAATTAGTATTTTTATCAGAAATCATTATTGATTCAACAAAATAATTTTGTAGAATAAACAATCAACAGTTTAACTTAATTTCTTATTATTGCAATAGTTCCAATATAAAAAACAATACTTTATTATTCAGTTCAACTGCTTTGGTCGAATCAATGCAAAGGTGCATTGTTTCCAAAAATCTTATATTTTGATTCAACAATAAATGCTTTTTGTTTTCCCCTGGGCATTGGAAAACCTTGTGGTAGATTGAAAACTACCAGGTCCCAGGGCTTGGACTGGATCTTTACCCAAACGGGAAAGATGCAAACCAGTGTTTCCAGGGGTGATTTGGACCAGAAGTGCATTTGAACCCACTAGTAGTAGCATTTTCACTTTTAATTTGACAACTTTCCTTATTTTCATACAATATAGAATTTGTATAATTTCAATAATATTGCTACCACTCAAAGAATCGTCTACTTTTCTTATAACTGAGTTTTAATATGGGTCTGCAATTTTCTGGAAAGCATCACCACACCGATTCTACATTTGGTCTGGCTGTTGTTGGCAGAGGAGCGAATATTTTTGTATACTTCTAGAACGAAAAAAGAAATTATGCAAGAAGGATCAGCATGGCGAGGCTTGGAGCCTGATGCAAATCCGAGTCTCATGGCGACGCAAATGGACAGGCAGGCGTCTTGGCCTATGGTTGGAGCAAGACCAAGTCGCCGACCGGGAGAGACCTGCGTGGACGAGGCACATGCATGCGAGTGTCATCTAAGGCGGTGTGTTCCCAACAAATCAAAAGTAATAACAGCAGTGTGGGTGGGTAGGTCAGTTAACATTTCCAAAACTACATACACATCATACATACAAACATGACTATATGTTGGGGGACCGCCCACAAATATCCATGTCCAACAGAGCAGCTTGTTTTCCCGATGGGTGTAACGTCAAATACTTTGTTCCATTTGGGAGCGAGGAATATGGGAGATGGCTGTTACATTATCACACCTGTACTATATGAGGTTGCGCAGATGCCAGGGACTGCACTGACACGAATATCACTAGCAACGTGGTGACAC
The DNA here is from genome assembly GCA_034211315.2 of Aedes japonicus. Taxonomy (NCBI): domain Eukaryota; kingdom Metazoa; phylum Arthropoda; class Insecta; order Diptera; family Culicidae; genus Aedes; species Aedes japonicus. The sequence goes on from JASCZW010001169.1 coordinate 78,974, forward strand.
GGATAGAGTACGAGGACACGGACTTTAAAACAGGCACCTGGACAACAAAACGCGTACACACTGACTGATGCTGAATCCCAGAAATTTTCAAGAGGATTGTGTGAGCTGGTTTCGAAAGCCCGGTGTTTGTTTGGTCACCATAGACTAATCCTTCCGGCATAATCACTTGATAGTTTTCAAAAACCAACCCTGATCATTGCAATCCTATCGGGATAAAAAATCATGCACATGAGTTATCGAAAAATCAATGCAAAAGTATAGTTGATTTTAAATGAAATGTTATTGATTGAATTGTACTTTTTTCTACGCGTTTGGTCTCTTTTGGGCTCTGTTAGATAAATGGTCTCTGGAGTTCCTATTTTTCAAAAACTCATTCGCAACTGCTGCCAGTTCTTAGAAGCATTCTGGAACCTATCACTTACAATATATTAATCGTAATCTCTGTTTTATTTGTTTTATTGTATTATCTTTTTCGCTAGCTATGTGACGAACGAAACCCCATATGACGAGAGGCCAAGCAAATTAGGCAAATGTTCAACGATATACAACTTTTACAGAAAAACCTGCCCAAACCTTTTACCTTCCCATAATCCCTGAGCAGCCGGTTTACCACAAACCACGCAGAACTTAATTGACCCCCATGGGTTAAAGATGCTGTGATGCTCACTCCCCTTCCCTTCCCTGATGTATTATGGACGATGTGAAATTTCGCATCGGTGACCTGGCCCTCGACCCCCTTGTACATCACAAAATGAAAATGAAAATGAACTTCAACGCCGCAGTGATTTCATGGAGAATGTGAACGTAGAATTCCATTGCTCTTTCGATAAATTATATCAAGTTCATTAATAAAAATTCACTAATAAAAATGCACTCAAAGTTGAGAAAGTGTACAATGTTTTTTTTTTAATTTTAAATCGAAATTGACGTCAGGGCTCGAAAGGGAGTGCACAACTGGTTATTTTCCCACGAGACGCCACTGGATGGACTTTTTTTTCACTTTTTTTCGATTCCTTCAAAAAATTTGTGATAGTCGGTAGTTTTTCTACGTTTTTTTGTTTTGTTTTTTTGTGCTTCGCCCCGCACCCGGAGGAAGAGTTGATATCAGTTTAGTTGAGTTGGTTAGTGCTGTTAGTATTGTATCACGCGGACATAAATGATTAAATTAGAGTATTTTTACGCTTTGTCGCGAGCGACTTGATGATTATACGCAGTTTAGAAATCGATATAGAGTCGCCTCATAGCAGAGGACTTTGATTGTTGGTAGTGTGGAGAGAGAGAAAAAAGCAAACCAATGCCACGTAGAAAACGGCCATTTGCTAGTCAGAAGCAAAGAACGATATAAACGCGCATGCGTGCATGTGTGACTGGCGTATAATTTCAGAAGCACTCACCACGTGGTGTACATATGGAGAGCTGTGAAGTGTTTTTTTTTCGTTGCACAATGATTGTCATTTTCCAAGTTAAATTTCTTCTCGGCAGTGTTTTTTACCTGTAATTTTCATTGTACTGCATTTGTGCGCGAAGTACTAATTGTGTTCGGGCTGTTCCATTCGAAGAGGATGATGTGAGAATATTTCCCGAATAGCGGAGTGCTACTCTAGTAGATACATCGTTTAGCATCACAGGGAACCCGTCCAAATGAAGACAGAGCATCAGCAACAATATCCGGTGAGATCTTTCTGAATTTGAACGCTACTGCTAAATACGTGCCATCCTCAAAACAATAAGATTTGATGAGGGCATAGGGTATGATTGTACTTATTTATTGTTTATTCGTCAACAGGTGAAATACCCACCCCAATGACAATCGTGTTTAACTTAAAACTAACATACACACACAATATTTTGAACCCTAGCAAACAGTGACTAACATAAAAAACGCCTCAAAGCACATTTGTTCGTTTCTCGTGACACATTAAAATCAAACACATGGTAGCACCTGTTAAAAACACGGGACATGCTCCGCATAGGTTCATTGAAGCCATAATTTGTTCGTGCAGGAGGACAGCTTAGAAACAGATGTGTTCGGAGGTTTCGGCGACGAATGTTTATATCCAGCAGACTCAGTAGCGATGCACAATCAATGTTGCTTTGAAGAATATCTCCGATGAAGCATGCCTTTGACATGTTGCGTCTCGACTCGAGTGTTTCCAAGTGAATGAGCCTGCAGCGGCTAGTATAACTTGGCAAATTCATTGGATCCCTCCATCTGAGGTGACGAAGGGCGAATCGGATGAATTTCCGTTGAATGGCTTCTATGCGTTGAGTTTCGTTCTGATAATATGGGGACCATACGACGGACGAGTATTCAAGGATAGGGCGTACAATTGCGCAGTATATAGCCTTCAGGCAATAAACATCCTTGAACTTTTTGCCAAAGCGGAACAAGAAGCCCAGCTGCGACGAAGCTTTTGACACAACGTACCCAACGTGGTCTTTGAAGGTTAATTTAGAGTCGATGAGGATTCCCAAGTCCTTTATCGTAGTATCACGTCGCATTTGTACACCTGTCAAGCCATAGTCAAATTGGAAGAGGGAGCGCCTGCGGCTAAAGGAAATTACCGAACATTTGGACACATTCAGAGACATTCGGTTGATACGACACCATTCAGCAAAGGTTTCCAACTGTTGTTGCAAAAAGATGCGTCCTCCGGATTCCTGATCGTGTAAAAAGCTTCAAATCGTCGGCATACGAGAGTTTAAGGCAATCCAGGATGAAATTAACATCATTCATGTACAGCAGAAATAAAAATGGCCCGAGATGGCTGCCTTGGGGAACACCAGACCACACCATGAAAGGAGATGAAACGTGGTCTCCTATTCTGACGGACATCCTACGTCCGGTCAAAAAGATCGGATCCAAAGAAGCAAACTGTCATTCATGCCTAGTTTGTCAAATTTAGCAATCGCAATTTGATGATTCATTTTATCAAACGCTGCGGATAAGTCGGTGTAAATAGCATCTACTTGTTGACCGAGTTCGATTTGGCGAATCACGTACGAAGTAAAGCAGGTCAAATTGGTTGTCGTCGATCGTTTAGGCATAAAACCGTGCTGGTCTGGCGAAATATAATGGCCGAAGTGGAGAAACATCTTACGAAGAACTATCAGCTCAAACAGCTTGGAAGTAGAGCTCAGCGCAGCTATTCCTCGGTAGTTTGCAACATTTCTCTTGCAGCCCTTCTTAAACACTGGAAAAACATATGACTGTTTCCAGCAGTCCGGAAATAAACCAGAAGCGAGGGATGAAGAGAATACAGACGCTAGCGGTTTTGCCAATGTATCCAAACATCGTTTTAACACTAGAGATGGTATGCCGTCTGGGCCATATCCAGTGGAGGATTTCAGTTCCTTACCAGCGGAAACAACCATGTCATCGGTAACAACGAACTGAGACAAAGAGCCGGTAAGCCGAGGAACATTTGAGGTGGCTGCGTCGACATCCTGAAGATTGAGATGTTCACTGGTGAAAACGTTGCTGAATTGAGAGCGAAACATATTTGCGATGTCCGGTATGGAGTCGGCTTCAATCAGACCGTTGGTCATCGTAGAGGGTAGTCCGCATTCCGTTCGTTGGTCATTCACGTAGCGCCAAAAACGTTTTGGTTTGTTTTTTAGGCGGCTTTGTAGACGATCTTGAAAGGCGTCGAACAAATGATTGTTGAGTTGCTTGTACTCGGTGTTCAACTTCATATATATCGCTCTCGTAGAGTCAGTGCGATACTTGCTGTGTCGTCGGAGAGCAGCTTGCTTCATTCTTTTGAGGTGTTTGAGATCGGCATCAGACCAGGCTGGCTTAGGTGAGATACGGCTGAACTTAACGGGAACGAACTGATCGATAGCGTATGATAGGATGCATGATATCGTTGTTGCAGCGAGGTTAGTGTCTAAGTCTCTAAGAGCATCATCCCAATCGACATTTGTGAAAAAATCGTTCATCCCATCGAAATCAGCCTTACTAAAATCGTAAGAAACGCTTTCAGACGTGTCACGAAAGCGTTGTTGAAGGCTTATTTCGATTTTCATTTGCACAGGAGGATGATGCCTACAGATTTTGACTAGTGGCGCAGGAGCTTGCATCACCGCGCTGTTCATGCATATTTCCTCGCTAAAGAAGCACAGATCTAGAATGCGGCTGTTTTCGTTTTCAATGCCATTCATTTGTTGGAGTCTAGCAGTGCTGTACTGCCGTTCTACACATAATTGTCCCATTATGAAAAATAGACAACTGAGCAAAATGCAATTATAGTTAAAACATAGTTTTGTTATCGGGAAAGAATTGGCGTAATAAATAATGCTTTTTTGTCCAAAATAACGTTGGAAACCATCATATCCGATGAATCCTATAATTTTTTTTCGTTTGTAGATTCAATTTATGTTACTTTAACGAAAAATGATCGGTGGGACTGTTATGCCGAGAAATATGGAATAAATTGAACATTTCTACGCATAAGAGTCCCACTGAGAATTTTGAAAGTTTTACTCGAAATCGAAAATGGATGAGTTGGCCGTGTTGCATACGAAAGTGATGATAGTTATGGCGATTTTTACGGGTTCGATCTCATTGACGGATCGGGAGAGCGATTCAGCAGCTCGAGTAAGTGCCGAGCACCGAATGCGAAAAGCTTCCCAGCGAAATCCTTAGAAATATGTGACGATTCTGAAGGAAGCTTTTACGAAACCCAAGAAATAAAACAAAATAAGAAATCCAGGAGGAGAATTTTGCCAAGAAACGAAAAGCGGCGAATGGCATCATTATGAACTCGAACGAAATTAACAGTTATTCAATACACACTGAACTAGATTCACTCGCTACCGTAAATTGAAAGTATCTGGAACATCCAAATTGAAAAATGGCGTTACTACATAGAATACACTAATTCCGTAGACGTCAACACATGATTTATTTCAACAACTTCTAAAAGAAGCAACTAAAAATAATCGCAAATAAGATCTTCACGATGAATCAACACGTCTCATGGTAGAATTCTCTTTGAGGGATCGACGGTAAAGAAGGCGTTGCTGTCAAAGCAGCATAAAGATGTTCCAGAACAAAAATTCAAATTCATTGAGAACCTGCCTACAATGAAAGGAACTGAGCAATAACCATGTTTTTTTATGAACTATGTTTATGTATTTGGAATTAAATAAAATTTCTTTTCTTTTTTGAAAAACTTCGGTATTTTTTAACCCCTCAATAATTTTGTCAGTTAGTAACCATTGTTGGTCAATCCGTTCACTGTGCAAATAAAATGGAAGTGCCCATAATTGTGTGCAAATTAAAGTGACCTATATTTGTGAACCCACTGTTAGAAATCTTATCCTTACGTTTTCGAACGGAGACGCTCTGCCCCCTGCCGCTTTCCACTCACATCGATTTTTAGTTCTTAGCTTCTAGTTTTATATAATTCTGAACAATACTGCCGTTCTACGCATAATTGTCCCATCTTCTATGGGGTTCCCTATATAAATGGGACAGTTATGCTTATAACGGCAGAATACGCTTTTGAAAATTGAAGTAAAATACATTGCTTTTGGATACTTCGCTAGTGGGACAATTATGCGTAGAATTTCACAATGGGACAAACAGACTTGGTATTTTTTCGAGAAGTTTTCGAATAACTAATATTTTTTGTTTGTGTTTGCTGTAAATATACGTGAAAATAGACCGTTTTATTAAGAAAAATGAAAATCTTCAAAAAGCAATATGGGACAATTATGCGTAGAACGGCAGTGTATGCGTCCAGTAATTTATTTGATGCTGAAGTTATTGAAGATCGAGAGGTAATCGGGAATAGATGACCATGAGAACTACGTTGCCAAGATATTTGCTACACAATTAAGTTGCTCCGAAGTGGACATTGGCGACAGAACGTTCCAGGTAGTAGCTGATCAGTACACCAAGCTGAAACGTGAAGCGGAAAGGTTGGATTGCAGGTGAATGCGTCGGAGACTATGTATCTGTTGGCTGGGAGGAACCGAGCTTGATAGTTCGAGGTGGCGGATGAGTTTTTGTACCTCGGATCATTGATTACGTCGGATAACAACTGCAGCAGAGAAATTCGGAGACGCATTCTAACCAGACTCCACAAGACCTTGAGGTCTGGTAAACTTCACCCCCGTACCATGTACAAAACGCTGATAAGACCGGTAGTTCTCTAAGGGCATGAGACGTGGACAATGCTCGAAGAGGACCTTCAAGCACTTTGAGTTTTCGAACGACGCGTGCTTAGGACCATCTTTGGCGGTGTAAATGAAAATGGTGTACGGTGGAGAAGGATGAACCACGAGCTGGCGCAGCTCTATTACGAACACAGTATCCAGAAAGTTGCTAAAGCTGGAAGCGTACAATGGGTGGGGCATGTTGTAAGAATGTCGGACAAAAACCCTGCAAAAATGGTGTTTGCCTCGAATCCGACCGGTACAAGATCCAGAAGAGCGCAGCGAACTAGGTGGTTAACAGAAGTGGTGCAGGACCTTGGAAGTGTGGGACATTCGAGGAACTGGAGACAAGCAGCCTTCAACCAAGTTTTGTGGAGAAATATCTTGACGCATGTGCGGTCCTAATAGGACGTTGGACCAGCATAAGTAAGTAAGTAACCGACGATTCTATAGAGTTCAACGCGATCACTTATGGTATAACATGTTCATCATATCAGGCAACGCGTTGTCTAATTAGACTAGCCGAGGACCAACCGGGATCTTGAAGAAAGATGTCTACATCGATGATGTACTGTATTATGCCGGATCTTGGTCGAAAGTCTAACTCAATTGAAATCGCTGGCTGCCCGTGGCAAATTCCAAGTGCAAAACTTCGTCTTTCTTTAAAATTTGAAACTAATTTCTTTCACAATTCGTTTATTGCTTGCTCTAGTGTTCTAAATACACTTCCACAATTATACCAGACCGGGAATCGAACCCAAGCACCTCCAGCATGGTGTTGCTTTGTAGCTGTAATACCGACTAAGCTAAGGGAGGACCTTAGCAACAATCAAAATGCAACTAGCTATTAGTTCCGAAGTACATCTTGCAGTCTGCACCTTGCAATACACTCTTGCGCCTTCGTTTTTGTTTTGATTCGCTATGTTATTTTTACAGAACATTTGAGGGTGTGTTGGTGTGAGTTACGTTATTAGGGGCGAATCATTTAGCTTGGGACCGGTGAGCTAGTACTTCCTGAGTCCTAAAATATATTCATATATTCAAAATAACATAGCCAATCAAAACAAAGCCAAAGATATAGTACGAAAGGTACTGAAAAGCGCAAGAGTGTATAGCAAGGTGCGGACTGCAAGGTGTTCTTCGAAGCTAGGTGTTCTACAACAGTGAACCAATTTCAAAACGCCAGTTACATATTGATTGTTGGCTGACCTTAGTTTGCACAAATGATGCTCGAATTCAGACGAATTTCTGCAACGCGTACCCATTGGACGAACGAGAAATGCAAGTGCCACTTCATGAAACGAAATCCCATTTCTTCTGGGAGGGTCACTTACAGCAATTCTGCTCTAGATCCGCTCATTGTATACATCGTACAATCGCGATTTTTTCAATTAAAATATGCACTCCGCATGCCGTGCCATCTGCTAAATGCTTGACGCTGTTTCGGCTGAGATGTTTCATCCGTTGCCATACATTTCCAAAATATGGCCAAAACAGTCTCAAAGTAGAGCATGAATGTTATTTAACTATTTGGTTCTTGCTGTTAATCTTGATTTTTCCCGCTTTTTGTAGTCCGTAGATACCTGCGAATAATCATAAATCCTCACCAATCAACTATTTCATCTTTTAGGGGACGTTTTCGGAGCATTACAACGTCGCATAACCAGCCAGATTAGTCACGTCAAAAATCTGGTATTGCATGTCCTTGGACTGGGTCCAGCACCATCAAAGGCGCAGAAAGCAGGCCTCGTTCGTGATGACTTCGGTCTGCACAAGATGCTCGTCGTAGTGACCAGTACTGGTAAAGTGTTCGGCATCGATAACATCAGTGGCAAACAGCACTGGATTCGATACCTTCCCGAGATGATCGGCTTCGCCAATGGACAAAGTATGAAACTGTTGGTTCAGAGGACTTCCCGTTTCTATCCGCTCAGCGCACAGTGCATCATCCTAGGAAGACATCGAGATACAAAGAATGGTCTTGTATACCAGTTCAATCCTATAACCGGACAGCCAGTTAACGGTGGTATTGTCCATTTGCCCTACAAAATTCGACAGGCTTCTCTTTTGCATGAAACTGGACCTGACTTCCTAAGAGGCCTTCTATTTCTGGATGAGAACAACGAAGCACACGTGCTGCCTGAAAGCTCGGCGAAATATGTCAGCAATTTCTACATGTTCAGTGCCGATCGCGAAGCGGCGACGATAGAAGGACAACTAGTCGAATTCAGAAATGGAAAATTAAGCACTGTTCCGACATGGACTGTTAACCTCAGCGGCGCCGGCGGAAGCCAACAAATTATTGCCATTGAAGGCAAAAACCCAATAGAACACGTTCACTCCCAGGGACGCGTTTTGGCCGATCGTTCTGTACTGTACAAGTACATCAATCCAAACTTGATTGCCGTAGCTACCCATGGACCGGACAATATCCACAAGTGTAAGTCCTTCTGGAACAAACATATTTGTAGCAAAAACATTTAACGTTACTTTCTCTGTTCCACAGACATCCTGAACGTACATCTTTTGGACGTCGTTTCCGGGTCGATAGTATTCTCGATGTCCCACAAGCGAGTCCGACCACCGCTCCAGATGGTGCATTCAGAAAATTGGTTAGTTTATGCATACTACAATGACAAAGTGCGACGAACGGAAGTCAGTAAGTAGACTTTTCAGTTTTCTCTAAGCAGGTCGTAATACTAATGCTAACCTTTGCCTTACAGCTTCCGTCGAGTTGTACGAAGGTAAAACGCAAACCAACAGCACAGTTTGGAGTTCGCTGGATGCCCCACAAATGCCGATGGTTGAACGACAATCGTACGTTTTGCCAGTGTCAGTAGCCACAATGAAGGAAACCATAACCGAAAAAGGAATTACCAACAAACATATTCTGTGTAAGTATGGACGCATCCATAGATCAAAATTTAGAAACTAACCAGTGTATATGATTACGCGTTGTCAATTATAGTTGCCCTCACCACCGGGGCCGTTGTGGAAATGTCTTGGGCACTGTTAGATCCTCGGCGACCGGTCACGTCACCGGAGAAGGCTCGGGAGGAGGGCATCATTCCATACATGCCCGAGCTTCCTATGCCTCATGAGATCATCATCAACTATAACCAAACGATTGCGAACATCAAGGGAATTCATACGGCACCGTCCGGGTTGGAAAGTACCTGCCTCGTATTCGTGCATGGATTGGACATCTTCGTCACTCGGGTAGCCCCTTCGAAGACGTTCGATCTCCTTAAGGAAGATTTCGACTACTTTTTGATCACGGTGGTACTGATCCTCTTGACTAGTACGTCCTACGTCGTGAAACTATTCGCCTCGAAGAAGGCCATCAAGCAAGCGTGGAAGTAGGTAAGTAAGTGTTAGGTCGTCAGATTTCAGGGTGTCGAAGTTGTACATTTCTGGATCTTCTTAGTATACCTTGGTAGAAGCATTTTCTATTCGCGTTATTCAGTTTTATTTATGTTTCAATTGTTGAGAGCACTCGCTAATGGATATAGACAGGAATGCACCAAGCAAGTCAATCAACACGTCTGTAAAATAATTTCTCGTCCCACCCACAACGTAGACCATTTTCCTAGTTCGATTTGTCATTACCATTCTCATCTGTACGGCATTTATGAAGCGACAGTGGTTTTTGTAGGAAACAGTCTAGATAACAGCTCATAACTGGGCGGTTTAATCCTAAAGCTGCTGGAGGTTAGTTGTTTTAAGGATTCGATTTGACCAAAAACAATATACATTCGGGTAAAGTGACAGGTGTGGTTCCTTTCTGATCCGAACAATTTCCTTGAAATTATTTCATTTGTAGTTAGTTCTTATTTGACAATATCCGGAAAACCTATTATCGGCATGGCATATTCGCAGACAGACGTGATCAGGTGAGCAACTCTCTACCCATTGATAGACCCACTAAAGATTTTATAAAATTGCGAAACGCCATTCGAAGGCTATACCAGCAAACTGGTTTGCCATGGCTAAAAAGTCACTTTAATCGAGTGACGAAAGTTACTAAGGCCAAAGCCGTTCTGGAAATTGACAACATTTTTGAAAACTAAGCCAAGGCCTATTCCACCGTTGATCCTACTAGACAGCAATGGCTCTAAGGATCGCTTGTTCACTCCTGCAGAAAAGGCTGCTGAGATAAGTCAACACTTCGTCAGCTCCCACAATCTCGGACAAAACGTCAGTCCACACGAAGCTGCCGTTTTAGCGCGCTTATAACTAACATCCATAGAAGCCCCAACGACTTCAGAGAGGAATTGGAGATCTCAGCTGACGAATTGTTGACTTATATCAAAGGCTCAAAGAACATGAAGGCGCCAGGTTTCGGTAACATCATGAACTTGAAGTTCAAGCAATTGAGCCCCCAGTTCTATATCCATCTGGTGATGGTTTTCAACCAATGCCTCCGACTTGGCTGCTTCCCCTCGTGTTGGAAGTCAGCCAAAGTCATCCCCATCCAGAAACCTGGGAAAGATCCTTCATGTTACAAGAGCTATAGGCCCGTCAGCCTTCTCTCAGGAGTATCGAAACTGTTTGAGAAAGCGATCCACCGTCGGCTGCTCTCGTCTGCCGACGAGCTTAACGTCCTGCTAGACTAGCACTTCGGATGCCGACGTGGTCGCTCAAAAGTGCATCAACTTAACCGAGTAACCAACATCCTCAGACAAAACAAGTCTGCTTCTCTGGTACTTCTCAATATCGAGAAGGCCTTTGATTACGTCTGGCATGATAGCCTGGTGTACAAACTGAAAAGATACAATCTTCCCATTTTTCAAATGAAGATTATTAAACATTATCTGTTGGACAGGAGGACATTCCGTGTTTCGCTACAAGGTGCAGTTTGCGATGCACAGGAGATCTCCGCCGGTGTTCCGCAGGGAAGTATACTATGTCCACTTCTGTTCAACCTATTCACCTCGGGCATACCCCCGCTCCCTGAAAATGGATCTCTGTCGTTGTTTGCCGATGACACCGCAGTCGTCCACAATGGTAGGGTAACAAGAGCGCTTACAGCGAAACTGCAGCAAAGCCTGAATGTGCTGTCAGAATACTTCACCGAATGGAAGATCTGTATCAACGCGGCGAAGACCCAGGTCATCCTTTTCCCATACTCCAATTCTCCCAGACTTGTTCCGCCTGAGAATTGTAAAATTAGCATAAACAACACAACGGTGGAATGGTCCAAATCAGCTGTCTATCTTGGCGTTACCATAGACAGCATGCTTATTTTCAGGGAGCTGGTTGACAAAACTGTCACAAAGTGTAACGTTCTGTTTAAGCTACTGTACCCGTTGATCAACAGAAGGTCTACAATATTCCTGAAAAACAAGCTTGCTGTCTACAAGCAAATCATACTTCCAGTCATCGAGTACGGCATGCCAATCTGGTCGAGTTGCGCAAAAACACATCACCTGAAGCTTCAGCGTGTTCAAAATAAGTTCCTCAGGATGATCCTGAACACACCTCCGAAGTCAAGAATCGCTTGAGTAAATCTATCAGTCGGTACAGAGCACGCTGCCTGACATCGGATCACCAGATCATCCGGTATCTGGTTTCCCATCCCTAGAATTTTCAAATTGTAGCTTTAGTTTTAGTTTAAGTAGGTTATCATGTTTTGAAACTAACAATGACCCAAGGGCTGATATGCAAAACTAGTTATAACATTATTTATAACACTTATACAAAGCTGAAGAGCCCATTGGGTTAAAACACGTAATTTAGTATATAAGACAAATGATGAAAAAAAAAACAATTTAGAAGTAGCTCAAACAGTAACAATAATAGCCACAAAACAATTCAAATTTGTTGTGTAAAATTCCAAATTGAATTACCTTGGAATCATCTGACACAGTAGCGCCGCCTGGTTAACTTGTTACTACATTAAATATGACAGTTTGACTGGCAACCCATTCGTTTATTTTATCCGAATCAGCAGAAATACGTGTGGAGATTGCTTTGGCAAATGGTAATGCTAACATTAAATGGCGGCTTTCTTGGCGCCTTATCATAACAATAAGCGTTTCTGGATACAGGTATTCCATCCAAGCTGCAAGAAGGAACGAGAAACGAAACAAGAACAACATGTGCCCCGCCCATTAACAACAAACATTGCTCGCAGCCAGCCTTGCCAGGTATACCGATTTATCGGTATTTATATCGCTTTTTATTCTCAATACCGATATACCGACAAGGGCTCTGAAAATACCGATTCTTTTTATACCGCTAAATACCATTTTTTTATGAAAGTTATTTAAACATTATATTTGGTTTATTATTTATAAGCGTGTTTTTTTTAGATTTCTTACCCCTAATTAATTATTTTTCAGAAAATATTTTCTCAATTAAAACTGCACCAGATTTGAATAAATAAAAAAAACAAAATAAAGGAATAAAAAGCTTTAAACGAAAAAAAAAAAAACATAGGTAATGATGATATCCAGTTCATTCAGTCTCACATAACATTTCATTAGTGTTAAGTTTCAACATTATCCTTTAGCCAATGGCATCTATTTTCGTATCATTTAATAAAACCACAGATAACGCAAGGGAATTAAATGCCAACTATCAAACATCGCTTTGAGTTTCATACGGAGGTGATTGCATTGATCAATTTCTCTTAGTCGATATTTGGCTAATATCTTAGTCAAAGCAAGTTTCAGTATTTAACCTGCAAGACGGAGTTATCCTTTATCGCAACGGATATGCCAACTCGTTTACCTGTAGTTATCGATTATTTTCGGATCAAAGAAGAGAAATCGCTATGTACAGTTCGCCCGTTCGAGACTCAACGCGAGAAACATTTGAATTAGTCTTAAATGCACGTACGATGAACAAATTTGGAGTGTTATGGTTGTGTGTCTGTGATAAAACTATCGAGTTTAATTATAATATTAAATGCGTTAACAAATGAAGACAGGTTGTAATTTTAAGCAATATAAACTCATCAGTCCTGTTTGCCGAACCTTGAGGATATTTTCCCAACTCTTTTTATAAACCTCTTTATTTGTCTGCACCTTCTGTATACCAAAACCTTGAAATAAAAAAGAAACTATTATTCGACGCTAGAGAAAGCACGACGTGTTTTTTGTCTTTAGTGAAGCTCAAAAAATGAAGAAATAATTACAGTCCATTTAATCCATCGAACATCTTATGGTCCTTCGAGCCGGATACGTCCGCGAAGCGATAAAAAACGAAAATTGACGGGTTTTCTATCAGGAAAACTCGATTCTTGTGGAACATTCGTGCGAAGCTTGGTTTCGGTCGAGTGTGTGTGTATGCTACCGACAAGTTAGTGGCGTGCGCACTCTGAATAACGGACATGAATGGACATGTTCAGAACGCCTGAAAGATCGAATAAAATCGAATCCACACCGATAAGTGAACAACGTTCTGCGCAAAGGAAGAAAGAAGAATCGCGAGTGATGGAAGAAACATTTAAGGCTCTCGTTCATCAGAGAGGGGCGGTTAAGGGCAAATTGACAAGAGTAAAGAATGCAATTGCGCCTAGTGATGCTGCTCCAAATCCTAACCTCAGAAATGTGCACTTTCTGAAACTGCACACAAAGACTGTAGAGAACTGTTACAGTGAATATAATGCGTTTCAAAACCAAATGTATGCCCTTCCTCTCTCTGACGAACGACGACGTGAACAAGAAGAACGATATGTGGAATTCGAGACTCTTTATAATGAGCTCTCGATTCAATTGAGTGTGCTGCTAGAAGCAGCCATGCCGAAACTGGAGCCAGCACCTCCGGTTCCCTTAGCAGTTGCATCGACGTCTTCTGCTCTTATGCCGCAGCAGTTTATCCCTCCGCTAACCGTCCCACTGCCTACCTTTGACGGGACCTACGAGACTTGGTATTCGTTCAAGTCCATGTTCAGGAACGTGATGGCGCGATACGCTACGGAATCACCCGCTATCAAACTGTACCACCTTCGTAACGCCCTGGTTGGGAAGGCAGCAGGAATTATTGACCAAGATATCATCAACAACGGCGATTACGAGGCAGCTTGGGCGATTCTTTCCGACCGATTTGAAGACAAGCGCCTTATAATCGATAAGCACATCGAAGCCATCTTTGCTCTGCCAAAAATCTCGAATGATAGCTCGATTGAGCTTCGGAAGTTGGTTGATGTTTGCGTCAAGAACGTCCAGGCACTGGAAAACCTGGAACTCGCTGTGAATGGCTTGGGAGAGCAGATGTTGATAAATCAACTTTCATCAAAGATGGATAGAGATACACGCAAGGTGTGGGAATCGAAGCAGGGACCGGGGGTGCTACCATCGTATGTCGAGACCATCGAATTCCTGAAGCTGCGTTGCCGAGTAATGGAAAAAGTAGAATCGAACACTTCAAGAATCGAAATTACGAAACCGGTTCGACCGATGACAAAATCAAAGACACTAGTGATTTCAAACGAACAAAAGTGTGCAATGTGCAGCAATAACCATGAACTCTATAAATGCGAAAATTTCAAGAAAAAAAGTGTGAGCGAAAAATATAGCCTGCTGCGCAGAACAGGTTCGTGTTTCAACTGCTTGGCGAAAGGGCATCGAACTACTGAATGCTCCTCTTCGAGCTCCTGCCGCAAATGCGGTAAGAAGCACCATACGTTGATGCATCAGGAAGACACCAAGAAAGAAGAAAGCATTGTGACACCACCGGTAGCATCGAAGCAAGCGGAAGAAGGGTGCTCCAAAGATGAATCGACAACGAGCAGCGTCGCGTCTGCTGAAACGGCACGCAAGAGCCAAGGTGTGGCTTTGTGCATGTCAACTGACCAACGTCAGAAGCAATCCCTTCTCACGACTGCTGTAGTGCTGGTTAACGGTTGTGGTAGTGTCCCTCATCCGTGCAGAACACTGATCGATTCATGCTCCCAGAATCATTTTATAACAGAACGACTCGCTACCCAGTTGGCGCTCACGAAACACCGTGCTGACTATCAAGTTAGCGGTCTGAATGGAGGTACCACACGAATCCGTCACGTAGTGCGGACGACAGTTAAGTCTCGCGTGTCGAACTTTTCGGCCGAACTTGGACTGCTGATTGCTCCGAAGATCACTTGTGACATGCCGGTGAAGTCGATTGACATAACGAACTGGAATCTGCCAACCCACGTCGAACTCGCTGACCCTACCTTCAATCAACGAGGTAGGGTTGATATGCTTCTAGGAGCAGATATTTTCTGGGATTTAATTAAGGCTGATCGTATCACCCTTGCTGAGAACCTTCCTTCACTCAGAGAAACTGAACTCGGCTGGGTGATTGGAGGAATGATTGCGGAACTAACACCCGTTATTGCCCGTACGTTCTGCACCACCGTCGACGATTTGGGTGACTTACTGAAACGCTTTTGGGAGATCGAAGGAGCTGAAGATTTGAAAGGAGTTTCACCGACCACTAACAACAACTGCATTCAGCACTTTCACAGCACCTTTAAACGCTTGCAGGATGGAAGATTTGTAGTGCGACTTCCATTTAATGAACGAAAGAGTGAACTGGGAGATACACTCCAGATGGTAACAAAACGATTCCTAAGTCTGGAACGACGTCTAGACCAGAGGCCCGACCTGAAGGCCGAATATGAAGCTTTTATCCATGAGTATGAACGACTCGGACATATGAAGGAAGTTAAAATAAGCCCTCGCGAGAAGCCAGGGTCTGCTTATTATTTGCCACATCATTGTGTTCTTCGGCCGGGTAGTACCACAACGAAATTGAGAGTGGTCTTTGACGGCTCCGCGAAATCGACGACCGGAGTTTCAATCAACGAAACGTTGAAGGTTGGGCCAATTGTCCAAAGGGATTTGGTGTCGATTCTACTGAACTTCCGCTGTTATCGATTCGTTTTTATTGTTGACATACTGAAGATGTTTCGTCAAGTATTAGTGCACAGGGATGATACACCATTCCAGCGCATACTCTGGAGAGATGACTCGACACAGCTGCTAAAGGTATTCGAATTGCTCACGGTAACGTACGGGATGGCTTCGTCACCGTTCCTTGCAACGATGGCACTCTTGCAACTAGCTGATGACGGCAAGGAACAGTTTCCTTTGGCAGCCGCTGCACTGAAGAAATCCTTCTACATGGATGATGCTCTTGGTGGAGCGAATACGATTGAGGAAGCCAAACGATTGTGCCAAGAACTACTGGAGTTGCTGCGAAGTGGTGGTTTTGATGCGCATAAGTGGTGCTCTAATGAACCAGGAATCCTGGAAGAGATCCCGAAGAACCTCTGGAGTACTACATTCGATTTGGAGGATGCAAATGACAGGGCAGTCGTGAAGACTCTGGGTGTGGTGTGGTGTGCTCTCCAGGATTGTTTTTCGTTCAGTATTCCGCCACTTGAAGAGGACTACCAGTCGATGACCTGTCGAAAGATACTCAGTGAAATAGCGAAGTTTTTTGATCCACTGGGTCTCTGCGGACCGGTAGCTACAACAGCGAAATTCATTTTTCGTGAAGTTGGATTACTGAACCTCAACTGGGATGAAGAAGTACCGGAAGTCATTGCAAAATGCTGGCGTGATTTTCGAGAAGAACTTTGTGAACTGAATGATCTCCAACTACCACGGTGGATTCTGCATGACGATACGAAACTCGTTGAACTTCATGGCTTCGGTGACGCCTCTGATGAAGCGTATGGTGCGTGCCTGTATACACGGCTGATACAATCAAACGGTTATGTAACGATGAAACTTGTGTGTAGCAAATCTCGAATTCTCCCGAAGAAATCTGGTAAGAATAAGGCCATTACTACTCCAAGAGCGGAACTCCTCGCCGCTTTGCTTCTGTCTCGTATGGCAGGCAAAACAATTGCTGCCATGGAATTGCAGTTTACTTCTGTAACGCTGTGGAGTGATTCGACGATCGTGTTGAGCTGGATTCAAAGGTCCCCAGCTGTTCTTCAGCAGTTTGTAGCGAATAGGGTTGTTGAAATACAGCAACTTACGAATCAATTCAATTGGCGATATATTTCGACGAATGATAACCCTGCCGACCTCGTTTCACGAGGCGAACGACCGAAGAATTTAATTCATCGTAGCTTATGGTGGAATGGGCCCGCAATACTGCAACAACCCGTAATACTTATTGAAGAGCCACCACCCGTACCTGAACGCGAACTTCCCGAGATGCGACCGAGTACCTGTTTGGCTGTGACAGCTTCCGTGAAGAGGCTGCCGATTTTTGAGATGATTTCGAATTTCGAGAAACTTTCAACGCATCATGGGATATGTGGTTCGATTTGCCTTCTATATTATCTCGAAGAAGAAGATGCTGACGAAAGGGTTGCTTACTGTCCAAGAAAGGGATCAGGCTTTGAAGCTAATTGTACGTTTGGTCCAACGAGAAGCTTTCCAACCGGAATTGCTGGCGCTCAAGGAAGGAAATGATGCTAAGCATCGTCTACGAAACCTCAACCCATTCATTGATTCAGAAGACGGCGTTCTCCGAGTCGGAGGACGAATCAAACGGGCTTTCGTGCCATACGATAGTGGCCACCAAATGCTATTACCAGCAAAACACCCCCTGACCGAAGCACTGATTCGTCACGAGCATCTGAGTAACCTTCACGCGGGACAGAAGGCCCTTCTTGCAATTGTACGCCAAAGGTTTTGGCCTCTCCATGTGAAGAATACCATCCGAAAGGTGATTCGACAATGTATTCCATGCTTCCGAGCAAATCCAATGAAGACAATGCAGTTGATGGGTGACCTCCCATCCTACCGAGTGCAACCTGCTCCCGCTTTCTCTCACTCTGGTGTTGATTTTGCGGGACCATTTTTGATAAAATCTCTTACCCAAGCACGCAAGCCAATGATCACGAAAGGATACATCTGCCTCTTTGTTTGCCTTAGCACACGTGCCATTCATCTTGAGCTTGTGTCCAGCTTAACGACTGATGCCTTTCTAGCTGCTTTGAGACGATTTACAGGACGACGAGGACCGGTCAGCAAGATTTACTCGGATAATGCGACAAATTTTATTGGTGCAGAATCCGAGCTGGAACAGTTGAGCAATTTGTTTGCTGAAGAGCACCACATCAAGCAGCTTACTGAGTTTTGTGGAGGCCGTGCAATTACCTGGAGTTTCATTCCACCGAGAAGTCCACACTTCGGTGGAATTTGGGAGGCCGGTGTAAAATCGGTCAAGCACCATTTGAAGAGGGTTGTTGGTAATCAGAAGCTAACTTTCGAGGAGCTGTCGACTGTATTGGTACAAATCGAAGCGGTACTCAACTCGAGACCATTAACACCGTGTTCGGATGACCCAAATGACTTTACCGCCATAACTCCTGCTCACTTTCTTGTAGGACGTCAGATGCAATCGATTCCTGAGCCGTCGTATACCAATTTGAAACTGTCGACGCTTTCACGGTGGCAACTTGTACAGGCCATGCAGCAGCATTTTTGGAAGCGGTGGATTTCAGAGTACCTGCCAGAAATGCAGAACCGCCAGAAGTGGTTCAAGATCACCAAGATCCAACAAGGTGCTCTGGTGCTCATCAATGACGCTAATAATCCGCCGATGCACTGGGAACTCTTTAGAATTATCCAGATCCACCCAGGCGACGATAATATCACCAGGGTTGTAACTCTGCGCACCGCCAAGGGTGTATGTAAGCGAGGTGTGACGGAAATATCTCTTCTTCCACTAGACGTAGTAGTAAATTCGGATGATTGAAATAGATCATTTCAACGCGGGGATGATGTTTGCCGAACCTTGTGGATATTTTCCCAACTATTTTTATAAACCTCTTTATTTGTCTGCACCTTCTGTATACCAAAACCTTGAAATAAAAAAGAAACTATTATTCGACGCTAGAGAAAGCACGACGTGTTTTTTGTCTTTAGTGAAGATCAAAAAATGAAGAAATAATTACAGTCCATTTAATCCATCGAACAAGTCCTATATTAAGAAGCAACAATACTTTATACATTTATGCTTTTTAATATGGAATTTTCAAAAGAAATTATAAGTTTATTGATAGGGTAGAGCGCTACTTCGTCTTAGTCACTTACTTTCGTTCTATCAAGCAAAAAAAATCAAAAATATCAAATACACAATGCGCTCAAGAAGCAGTGTTGAATAATCGATCATATCTTAGCTTTTCGAGACTAACAAATCCAGTGGTATGTATGGAAAAGTGTATAAAATTGTAAGCGGTATACACTAGAATTAATCCGTTTTTGTGTTAAAATCTATTTAAAAAAAAAAAGGAATCTGCTTAGCGAGGTGCTTAGCACAACGGGAGTCGGCTCAAAAACCTTATCGCTATACATGATTTTTGTTATCTTAATAACATCTTAAAAAGTGTGTATTCTAAAAAATATATATTGTAAAGTATATTTATTCAAAGTATACATATTCAACCTCGAGATGGTAAAAATAAAAAAATGGCTAATGCATTTATTTTATTTTTTATGTTTACGTCAAACTTTGTTCATATAAAATTTGAAAATAGAAGAAAAATGATTGCCAAAATATATTGTTATCTTATATCAAAATTAAACTACAGTTCACTTGAAAAAAATCTGAATTTTACTTTATACCGATAAATACCGATATTTGTTAATAAGCAATACCGATACTGTATAAATTCACCTGGCAACGCTGCTCACAGCAGCCGACCGATGATTGAAGAAGATCGCTACGACTAAGAAAGAACGGCTAGAAAGGATTCTGCAGACAGCCGCGTTTTTTTTCCGCCGTGGCAGTCTGCGGAATGCTTAAAACAAATACGCGCTGTTACCATAGACTAACTCTAAGACCAGTAGGTCCTATACAAAAACGATTTTTTTCTTGGCTCAGTCAGTACTAGCACATCGGTCCCAAGCTCGGTCCCAAGCTTAATAATGCGCCCCTTATAATGAACTCACATGAACACACTCTCAAATATTCTGTCAAAATAACACAGCAAATCAAAACAAAGGCGCAAATATGTATAACAAGGTGCTGGCTTCAAGGTTTAATTCGGACCAAGGGGTTCTACAACAGTGAACCAATTTCAAATCGCTAGTTGCATATTGATTGTTGTCAATAATGCACCCCTTATAATGAACTCACATGAACACACTCTCAAATACTCTGTCAAAATAACACAGCAAATCAAAACAAAGGCGCAAATATGTATAACAAGGTGCTGGCTTCAAGGTGTAATTCGGACCAAGGGGTTCTACAACAGTGAACCAATTTCAAATCGCTAGTTACATATTGATTGTTGCTGTTACTGTGATGTATTATTCATCTTATCATTCGAGTGCTGACAAGCCATCAGTATCAGATGCTTTTAAGATGGCTCCGGACAATGCAATGGTGCGTAACTGGATGAATGGTGACAATTTCGGACAGCTGCTGTTGCTGGAACCTGAAGATGGAAACAAGTTCAACCTCTTCTCGATCTGGAAGCATTCGTGTTGATAGTGCGAGGTGCTGAGCAGGTGAGAAAGTTCGGAGACGGACCGGTACCCTCAACAAGCGTTTTAGTATGTTTTCGTGCCGCGACATCCAGTACCTCAGTGAAGTAGAACTGGTTCAATATCTGAAGCCTCAAGGTGTTGTTGCATAACGTTTTACACGTATCATCGACGGTGTGACGACAAACCTACCCACAAACCTATCACCGTTATGGGGACAGCGATGCCGGAGTTCATCAAGGTTTGTCCGCTGAGGATACAAGCCCGAATGTTCGTCCCGGAACCTACGATCTGTTTCACGTGCTACAAGTGCGGACATACAAAGGCTCGTTGCAAGACTGAAGCTCATTGCCGGAACTTCTCCAACGGACATGATTTGGGGGATTGCAAAGAGAAGCCATAATGCCTGAACTGCAAGGGTGAGCACGGTTCTTCCAGGACTGGCAGGAAAGGAGATCTCGAGACTTCGGTTACCGAAATGCATCAACTACACTGAATCACGCAAGCAATTCCATGTTGGAGCTGGTACGAATGCCGAAGTAAGCAAGGTACAACAACGACTGAGCATCAACCATAACAACGCGGAACAAGCCTGCTGAAGAATAAGGACGACATCATCAGGGAACTGATGAACACCATTGCCAAGCTTACGTCCCGAGTAGAAAAATTCGAGTTAAATAGAACAGCAAAGAGTCTGAAGAAGCAAACTCGCCGGGAACAGAAGAAGGCGTGGGTAGAGACAGACATTGAAACCGACTCCAGTCGCTGAAAACAAGGTGAGTGAGACTTCTGGCTAGTGGTCAATCGGCTCATGGCTCAAAGTTTACCCACCAACGTCTTTAAGCAACCAAGAGCTAGAACGGCTACCAGAATGAGATGTTCGATAGTTTCACAGTCAATCCACCGAACTCCCCGAAGGAGAACAACGTTCTTTTCAACAGTGACAAACATCACATTCCTCGAAGCAGTGGAAGTCCTGGAAATAAGTCTGTGCCGTTGCGGACTCCGGAAGTGCGGAGTTCTATCAAGCTATGTCGGAAAAAACTTCGAGCCCTCCAAAGAATGACAAAAGGTGATCGTAAAGACTGAGTAAGCATTTAGAGTTCAAAGCTTCTAGAAGCGCGACCAGAGAAACGATTCATCAGGCCAAACAGGACAGATGGGAAAAATTGAAAGTACTTCGAGGGACCGTTTGGTAAAGATAAATCATTTGAGTTCTGATAAAAATCTCCCCTCGATTAAACTAAGCATTAACAACAATATCACCGATGACCCACCTTCCATAACCGAATGCTTTGCAGACCATCTTTCTTAAGCCTCATTCATGACTCAAGACTGCAGAATTGTTGTCCACCGAAAACAATGTCTCCTTTTGCTGGGTTCCAGGTCACTCTGGTATACTCGGCAATGGGGCATGGAGAGACTGACAGGTGTTGGACGAAATATGCCAATTGAGTCTTTTACTGTCCCGTCCTGGGATACAGTCAAATACGCAATGAACAAAATAAGGGATAGTTGTGAGTTGGAATAGCTCAACAGCCGACACCTTTCCCTAAGAAGACTTAAAGATTCAACAGTTCACTGGACCGTATCCCATAAGATCGCCGTACCCTTACCAGACTCTGAATTGACCATACCCGTCTCACCCATAGCTGTATAATCAATGAGGATGAACGTCACAACTGCACCACTTACTATGAATCATTTTCTGTCCCTCACATCCGGACTGATTGTAGAGTCTATAGTTCCGAGCAATTAACCTATAATATTGACCATGACTTGGAAGTAATTTTAAAACTGAAATTTATCGCGGTGCAAATCTCCGCTGAACTTGGAAAGAAAGAGAAAACAGGAAATTGTGTTTTCCTTTGCTACTAAATAGTGTTTGGTTGTGAAAGAAGATTACAACCAGTGACTTTTAGTGTGCTATCGTATCGATGGCGACGAGTCAACGGAAGTCATTGGTGACTTCACGAAATCACAATCACGTTTCACGAAATCACAAATAAAACCGATGAAGAACTGCTTGTCGGAGTGAAAAGGATCACACCGATGCAGGATGGCATTAGGGTGAATACCCCGATGATTAACCTAACTATCAATGGCACTGCTAATTCGATGATCTGTCAGTGTTTTGAATACGGCCAGTCCAAGTATTGATGCAAAGCTAATATAAAATGCGGGGACTGCTCGAAGGTTCATAGCTTGAAGAATTAATGTGATGCAGTTCCTTTCTGCCTGTACTGCAAGGGGTAACATGGGCCAACTAGCCGTACCTGTCCTATCTACGCAGTGGAAAGCTACGAAAAGATTGTTCGTTGTAGAACTTGAAACTCGAGCAGCGGATGTCCCAGAAGATGATAGCGTGGAACTGCAGCGGACGGCCATCAAGAACGCCTTCATCGAGACAAGCGAACATAAGCTGAGTGAACTGCAGACATAGCTAAAAGAGTGAATCACTTATGATACTTAAAGGAAGATTGAGGAGCGCAGAGAAGCAAAAGCCGCGATAGGGCGGGCGAGAACAAAAACAATACTATTATGAGTCCCGTAAACGGCATTCGACTCTAGAGAAGGAGTTAACCGCTGCTGTCGACGGGATAAGCGAGTGAGGGTGCAACCTCTGGCAGAGGAAGGGGAGAAAGCCGCAACAAATGGTGACTACGATATCTCAAAGCGGCAAGGATCAACACTGACCAGCTGAAACGTTATTTTGAGCAATCCGAACAACTTCTTCAACTTAGAACGTCCAACCAACCAGCAACATCTCGGCATGTTCCGGCAAGGGTGCGGTGCAGCACTCGCGACAACTCCGAGGCCCCATCGCTGCAGGAGATCGAAGCATGAAATCCAATAAGGTTCCCGGGGTCAATCGCATATTAACAGACATACTATCCCATGCTATCACGACTACCGCGATTTTTCTGGCCGACTGAATGCAGAGCGTCTTAGTAAAGGTCGCTAAGAAAGGGGATCAGACTTGTGCGACAGTTAGCGAGGCATCATGGCATTGTGCACTGTTCTCTAAGTTCTGTGCAAAATTATCCTGAATCGGATATAGGGATACAGGCAGAATTCCGTACCGGAAGATCTTGTATGGGCCATGTTGTAAAGCTCCGAATCATCCTTGAGCAAGTCAACGAATTCCAATTTATTCACAAACATTTGTGGGCGCCCTGAGACGCAAAGGAGTCCCGAGGTGCAGTACGAGACTTCCACGTGCAGAGTTCTGCATCACGGGGCGTTTTCCGACCCTTTACCGCTACTGTTCCTCATCGTAATGGACAAGACCGTGTGAGATACGATTTGCCATGTACCGAACCGTGGGCTGCTTTGGAAGCCTATCACTATGAAGCACCTCACCGGGGAAAAATAACAAGCCGAAGCCCGAACATAAGGCGAGAAAGGTGCGCGAAAAACAACGAAAGATCGGTCACATTTATGGAAAATGTTAACAGAAGTTCGCGTTCGTGGTTGATCGCTTCGGGTGCCACGTCTAATATGTGTAGTGACGGATCGGCCTTCATTGTTTTTGAAAATTTGTGATTGAGCGCGTGAATGATGTCGGAGAATTGATCAAGCTAACGTTGCGCGGATTGTTGTACGTGCCCACACTGGAGGGCAACATGATTTCGGTTAGCAAACTCACGGCGAAAGGTGTTCGGGTCGAGTTCGAGACATTCGTTTGCAAGTTGGTGTACGCGATCACTGTCGTCGCGGCAGGTGATAAGATCGGGGACATGTACTGATTGCGCGTGGCCAATAAAAAAGTAATGAATGTCGAAGCCAAAGAACATTCGAAGGATTGTCAACACTCATGGCACCGCCGAATGGGTCATAGAGATCCGGAAGTGCTTAAAGAGATCAACCGAAGCGATCTGGCTACGGGTTTTAAAGTTTTGGACTGTGGTATCCGTGGGACATACGAGTGCTTTTTCGAGGGCAAAATGTCTCGCCCGTCGTTCCCAAAAGTTGCGAAGAATGTGCTGGATATTATTACGGGTGGTAGTCGTTATTATATGTCGATGGTAGACGACCACAGCCGGTTCGCGTACGACTACTTCTTGGAGAAAAAATCCGATGTTGAGCCGAGAATTATACGCTCCAATCAAGGTGGTGAATACTCCTGCAAGGCCCTCCACCCATTCTATGTGAATGAAGGCATCAAGGCGGAATACACGGCGGCATACTCTCCGCAAAATGGAGTTTCGGAGAGGAAGAATCGGTCGCTGAGTGAGATGGGACGGTGCTTGCTGCTAGACGCAGGCATGCCCACTCGATTCTGGGAGGAAGCGGTGAACACAACCTGCTACCTCCAAAATCGCTTGCCGTCGGCTGCCGTAGCACGAACGCCGTACGAAATCTGACATGGTCGAAAGCCAGACCTCGGCCACATGCGACTTTTCGGATGTAGTGATTACGTGTTGATTCCGTCTGTAAAACGCAAGAGACCGGTCGCCTGCAGCCGTCGAGTTCCGTCAATGCTGATAATAATTAATAATTATTGTTTATTACAGTCAACAGGTAAAATATTTGCCCCAATGACCGGCATCTTAAAACTAACATCACAAAACTACAAAATTAATCAAATTAACAAAAATACGTCTAAAACTACACTTATTTGTTTCCCTATGTACATTAAAATCAAATACAAAGTAACAACTATTGAAAAGACGACTCATGCTGCGTATTGGCTCATGGAGCCCATAGTTGGTTCTTGCCGCGGGAAGGCTCAGGAATGCATGTGCGCGTAGATTACGGCGGCGTATGTTGATGTCCAACATGCTGAGCAGTCTCGAACAATCAATGTTCCCTTGCAGGAGATCGCCAATAAAACATGCTTTTGCCACGTTACGCCTTCCATCAAGTGGTTGAAGGTTGATGAGCTGGCACCGACTGCTATAGCTGGGTAGATTTAACGGGTCTCTCCACCTGAGATGACGTAGGGCAAATCGAATGAATTTCCGCTGGATTGCCTCAACACGCTGGATTTCATTCTGGTAATATGGAGACCAGACAACCGAACAATATTCCAGAATAGGGCGAACGATTGCGCAGTAAAGCGATTTCAAGCAATAAACATCCTTAAATTTTTTGGCAAAACGGAACAGGAAGCCTAACTGCGATGATGCCTTAGACACGACGTATGCTACGTGGTCTTTGAAGGTCACTTTGGAATCGATGAGAATCCCCAAATCCTTAACCGTCGTTTCGCGCTGCAGCTCAAATCCTGCCAAAGCATAACCGAATTGGTAGAGTTCGCGTTTACGGCCAAATGAAATCACCGAGCACTTGGACACATTCAATGTCATCCGATTGATGCGACACCATTCAGCGAACGCCCCCAGCTGTTGTTGCAGAAAAACGGCGTCTGGTGGATGCTTTATCGCGTAGAACAGCTTCAAATCATCGGCGTATGAGAGTTTTAGGCATTTGAGGATGAGATTGACATCGTTCATGTAAAGCAGGAACAAAAACGGCCCAAGGTGACTGCCTTGAGGCACGCCGGACAAAACTTTAAATGGTGACGAAACGTGATCACCGATTCTGACGGACATACTACGATCGGTTAGGTAGGATCGCAGCCAGATAAGCAAGTTGTTGCTCATGCCTAACTTATCAAACTTGGCTATTGCTATCTGGTGGTTCATTTTATCGAACGCAGCGGAGAGATCCGTGTAAATAGCATCCACTTGATTACCGTTTTCAAGTTGCTTGACCAAGAAAGAGGTGAAGCACGTCAAATTAGTCGATGTCGAACGTTTAGGAATGAATCCATGCTGATCCGGCGAAATATAGTGCGCGTAGCTCTGCACTAGCTTCCGAAGAATAATCATCTCAAACAACTTGGATACTGCACTTAATGCAGCTATGCCCCGGTAATTTGAGACCATTCTCTTGCAACCTTTCTTAAACACTGGGAAAACATATGACTGTTTCCAACAGTTCGGAAATATACCAGTGGACAAAGAAAGATTGAATATCTTTGCTAACGGAGACGCAAGACAATCCACGCACTGTTTCAATACAAGCGATGGAATGCCGTCCGGACCACATCCCGATGAGGACTTCAATTCCTTGCCAGCTGCAATTACCATGTCATTGGTGATAGCATAATGCATTCCGGAGGCAGGAAGACGGGGCACATTACTGGTGGCGAGCGCGATGTCCTGCGGGTCGAGCAGCTCGTCGGAGAAAACGTTGCTGAATTGGGAACGGAAAATATCGGCAATATCGGCGATGCAATCAGCTTCGAGTAAACCATCCGTCATCGTGGAGGGCAAACCGACTTCCTTCCGCTGATCATTGACATGACGCCAAAAGCTTTTGGGGTTGGACTTAAGGCTTTTTTGTAGACGGTCTTGATGAGCGTTATAGAGATGATCGTTCAATTGCTTGTACTCAGCATTCGCTTCCACGTAACACAATTTTGTGAAATCCGTTCGATATTTGCTGATGATGTCGAATGGAAGATAGAAGATTTCTCTAAACCGACTGAACATCCTGATGTTGCTGAACCCGAGGAAGACGAGTTCATCGGCTGGGAAGACACAGAAGATTTATGACCTGGAGAAGTTTTCGGTGAAGGCGATCTGCGTGCTCTTTGGGAGAATGATGACGAAGAAATCGCCGCACCGATAGAAGAACCGCAGCTGCAACCAATGCACCATTCGGAGCGTTCAACAGCTGGTTCTTTACCCGAATGAAGTGCATTAAATGAATGATCACATCACTTATCAATGTGAATCATGATCCTTTAAACCCTACCCTACTAACATAGAAAAACCTCCTTCCTGTGACCTTTGTGGGATGCAGAGGTAAACACGGTCCCCAAACAGCAAAGGTCACACTAACTTTCCTTCCCTATTCCTACCCGATTGCAAGGACGTGGCCGGCGCCGTTATTGATTACTAAAGAAATTGAGTCACTGAAAAGTGAGAATGGTCGGTTACTCCCAGCCCCATTTAATTGATTCATTGTGCAATTTCACTGATTCTTATCAATCACAGAGTAGCAACCATTGATACGGGCTGTCAGTCAAGCTAAGCTGATAAAGAGGTCCATTCTTCAACGTTCCGGTCAATGTAATGAACGATCCACACGCTTATTTATTTTGTGTTATATTTCATTAAGACTATTGCTGCTCTCAGGTCCAAATACATGAAATTACATCAACTTTTGAGAAATAAGTATACATCAATAAGATAAATACTTACGAAACTATTATAAGGGGAATAAGAGACAAACTACTGCCTTATAGCTATACATGTGTAATGCTACTAATGCCCTATACTACAAATAATTATTAGTACGTGCGTCCTAAGGTGCATCCGCGGGCTCTTCTTTCACTTTCACCATTGGAACATCCGTGGATACTGCAATAAAAAAAAAAAGATTCGTCATAGACCTAGAACATCCAATCCACCCACGTGACGCTTACCATTCGTAGCTAAGTCTTGCTCCTGTTCTATCCCCTCCGCTGCTTCGTCTATCTCCTCTTCCACTGGGTCTTCGATTTCTTCCTCGTCACTCAATCGCCGCTTTTTGTTATCAGGTTCTTCCTCGGTCTCATCGTCGTCCTTATCAGGGTCTTCAGTCTTGATTGCATTCTGGCAATCGTGTGTGTGCTCGTTGGACCGTATTAGTAGTCCGTTTCGATGTAGCAACATAGCCACTTTGCAACCAACAGTCCTGCAACGATAATAGCGAGCCCGATCTCTTCTAGTGTGTCCAGCCACAAACATTGCACCTTTATGGATAAGGTACATTCCACGTTTCTTTCCTTTAACGTCGATAAGCTCGTAATCGTAAGAACCTTCATCATCGACAAAAGGTGCTGACTGTTCCGCCCCAGCAGACTCCGGGAGATCTTCTACATCTTCGGAATCGATTGAATGTTGAGACGTTTCCGTAATCGTATATGGCATTGGAATCGATTCGTCCAAGTTCAGACTATCGGGTGGATGGGTATGACCTTCATCGTTGGAACTAATCAATGAACCGTCAGCTAGTTTGTACAATCCTCCCCGACACTTCATCGGAATTCTTTTACTGCACCGCCAATGTTCCGAGCCATCTCGCCGGGACAGGTAATATACGTAACGGTAGCCTTCGTAGATGATCGGTTTGCCGATGTACGGGTTACCTTTGGCGGACGTTGATTCTCTTTTCGCAAATGCGTTCGAGGGTTCAGGAGTCGTCGATGATTCGCCATCCGTGACAACGGGACTAGCATTTGTTTGTCTGGTTTCCATTTCGGAATGTTTGCGTTTGAAGGCATTATCCAGCGTTTCCATTCGTTCGTGGTTATGATCGGGCCCCTTGACGATGTGTCCATCAGTCAATCGATACATCGAAGCATTGCATGTCTTTTCACTACACTTCCACAGAACTGCTCCATCGTCTCGTTTGTTGGCAAAATTGTACCGATGGCCTCCATGCAGCAACATACGATTGTTGGCTACTTTGGGTTCAGTATTTGCCCCGTTGCTTTGTTCAGCTTTTGGTATACCTTCTTTGGAATCGTAAAAACCGGACTCTTGCTTCGTTTTGAAGGGAGGTGTGTGGCTGTGCTGTTTGTCTCCTACTGGAGCAACTCGACCGTTCGGTAGCAGCTCGATCGGAACGTAACAGCGGCGGTTAATTTCCGGAACATACGTATGGCAGTACCAAATGCCAGCTCCATCGGTCTTGGAACGGGGAGTCGTATAACGATGACCCCGGTGGACCAATATGTTGCTTCCGTTTTTATTCTGGACGATTTTGAATTCCTTCGATCCTCGACCAACCGGACGCAGGATGCTCAGATCGGGTTTCACGTGTGTGTGCAAAGATTCGGCCAGGTTCAAAACATGGCCGTTGGAAAGCAGCATCAGAGTAGCCGGGCAGGATTCGCTAGTTTTGCACCGATAGAACACGCATCCGTCGTGCTGCTTGTGTTCAAAGTCGTACACGTAGCCCTCGAAGACGATAAAGTTGCGCTGCGAGGAACTCTTCATGAAAGTGTATCTGAAATGGAAAATAGGATCAAAAAGTTAGCACCTGATAAGAGCATTGAGTAATGGTTCATCAAATCACCTCTTCGATCCCATTATGGATTCATCTGCTCCATTGGCATCGTCATCGGATTCCTCATTAAAAGTCAAAGCCGGCAGCTGTCCCACCGGAATTGATTGTTTGACCATCACCGGTTCCTTGACGATACTGGCTGCTTTCGGGATAACGGAAGTTACGCTAACCGATACCGGTTGCATTGATATATCTCCTCCTCCTTCGAGGTTTGGAGGATGCGTATGACCAGATCCGAGCGGATCTATCACGCGGCCGTTTGTCATCAGACGCAGCATGGCCGGACATTTCTTCATTTTCTTTCTAGTGCAACATAACGATACGATTCCGTTGGCCAAGCGATTTTTCGCCCAATAGCGATATCCCTGGTAAATCAAGGATTCACCTCGAGATGTCTTGGCAATTTTGTAGTCACTATCACCACCTTGAGGTATGACTAAAGGCGAATAGTGTTCGACCAGTTCCTCGTCCGGTTGTTGTTCTTCGGAACTTTGATTGTGTACTTCTGACGACAAACCGCCGAATTCGTCATCTCCTTCCTCTCGACTAGGATCATGATTATGGCACTGATCTCCTGCGCGTACAAGCGTTCCATTTGATAGGAGCAAAATAGCCATGGGACACTGAAGCTTCTTCACTTCAGCACAGCGGTAGTAAATGCTGCCATCCTTCCGTATCCACGTGTACCAGTAGCGGTAGCCACGACAGGTGAGTATCTTGTTGGAACCTTCTTCAGCAAACCTAAAGTCAGTAATTCCCTCGTCTTCAGGTATGGTTCGACTGGCTGCACCGCTTGCACTCGATTGGGTGCGAGGCGGTGCGATCTTTGGTTCGGTAGTTGCATTTCCACCGACTGCCTTCCGCACTTGACTCGGCGGAGGATGGTTGTGAACGATCGCCGACTCATTTGCAGCATTCTTCAAGATTCCGCTGGCGAACAGGTAAACACCAGCGGAACAGTGGTTACTTCTGGCCCAAACGCATCGCCAGTGAGTGGTTCCATCATTTCTTTGGTAATTCAAGCGGAAGCGGTGATTCTCGTGGATCAAAATGTCGTTTCCAACGCGATTTTTGACGATCTTGTAGTTTCGAACTTGTTTTAATTCGGCAGTCGGGGGATTCTGCTCGGTTCTCAACGAATGGGAATGATCCTGCTCGCCGGTACTTAGCAAGCGTCCATCCGGACGAAGTCTAACGTAAGCGTAGCATTTGTAGCGTTTCCGGTGAGCACAACGCCATACAGCCGATCCATCACTGCGATTGTAGGACAGGTAATATCTTCGGTCCTTGTAAATCAGGGTATTTTGATCTTTACGGTTTTTGGCTATAACGTAGTCCCCGTGATCGATGTAACGTTCCTCGTCGCATTCGGTTAGCTGCACTTCATCCGGTGGGGAAGGTTGGATTGCCGACCTGAGCAAGCCTGATGACGTTGATGCCTTGTTCTGTAAGCAATATATGACACGATATTATTGAACTGATAGATTGAAAAAGATTAAGATGCTTACCCCTGAAACCGCGCTTGATGGAAGCGGTTTTCCCTCCGCTCCTCCCTTGTGATTGTGTTCCTTGCCGTTGCTGGATGTTACAACTGTGCCATTATCTCTACAGAAAAGCGCTGCCCGGCAGGAGCGGCTTTTGAAATGAACACATCGCCAATACTCTCTACCGTTCTTCTTGCGTACGATCAGCCGATAGTAGAATCCTTTATGCTCGACAACATTACGGCCATAATTGACTGCATCCGGTGCAGCGGCAGATTGAACGGCAGCTAATGTACTACTGTTTGTAACCGGTGTTTTTGAAGCGGCAGAAGAGGGCTGGTTGCTTCCTCCCGGTATAATGTTGAGATAGTCGTAGAGTGGGTTAACTCGGGTCGGGACGACAGATTCGAGTTTCTTAGTGGATTCCCAGTTGGGCCCATGGTTGTGTTCTGCATTATTGTTCCCCTGTACAATGCGATCATCTTGCATAAGGAAGATGATGGCACGGCAACTGCTGTTCGATCTACATTTCCACGACGAACTTCCATCCTGGTTTCTGTTGCGGATGGAATAGCGATACCCTTGATAGAGTAGAGTCATTTGACCTCTTTGGTTTTTGAACAACCGATAGCTGCGACCCTTGCCATCAGTGGACGATGCCGGTTTTGTCGAAGCCGCACTAGGAACAGCTTGCGACACTGATTGACCCGATACCGTGTGGTTGTGTTCGGATTCACTAAGCATCTTGAGCTGCCCAGTCGGAAGCATCTTCACAGCTACCCGACAGCTGTCTACTTGACAAATCCAAATTATACATTTATCCGGTAGTTCTTTAATCTTGCGATACTGGAAACCATCCCATTCGAGTGAATCGCCTTGCCGCTTATATGCAGCTGGTTTGCTGGGTTCGTTTACAGGTTGGGCAGGTGGTTGTGCTGCTGCTGCTGCTGCTGTTGGTGGCGGTACTTTAGCAACTCTTTCTATTTCAGGCGGCAAATCGGCTAACGGTTGGTGATTGTGCTTGATGGCGTTTTCCTCCGGTGTACCATCGGCATAAATTAGCACACCAGCCATGCAAGTATTGCCACCCATCGAACACCGCCATACAGTGGTCCCATCTGGACGTTCGGATCGCTTACACATACGATTGCCTTTGTGAATCAAGCACTCATTATTGCTTTTGTTAGTACTGTAGTAGTAGTCAGGATGTTTTGCCAGCGGTGCTTCAGGTTCTTCTTCCACTATTTCGTCGATAGTAAGATCTGAAAAAAAACGGATTTAATTCCAGAAAAGGTTGCAAACAACAACCGTACGCGTGCACTTACCAACATCAGAACTGACATCATAGGAAACATCGTACGAAACGTTGGCTCGCTCGCCGCTGCCGCCGGACCCTAGATCGTCTCGATCTGTCTTCTCGTGGTTGTGTCCGGCATTGATCACCTCAACGCGACCTTCCACTGTCAAGTTGACCGAAGCTTTGCAAGTCTTTTTGTTCATTTGGCATGTCCACAGGATCGAACCATCAACCCGGTCACGGATCTTACAGTATCGATATCCCCGATGGACCAAACTGTCCGTGTTGCGACGATTTTTAATGATTCTGAAATTCGGTGGCCCATTCTTCGGTCGTGGATATGGCCGATCGGTAGAACTATTGTGCCAAACAGATTCAGATTGGTCAGTATCGGCATCGCCTTCACCGCCCATCCAGGCGACGTCATCGCCGCCTAGCACAGTCTGCAGTAGCGAGTGCATATTTATTTCCGAATCGTTCCCAACCTCATCTTGCTCACTTATGTCGATAACATCTTCTTGCGATTTGTCTTGCTCTTCCGAGTCGGGCTCGTAATCCGAGGGTTTGATATTTTCGCTTGGTTTGTGCGAATGTTCCGCGTTTTCCACCATTGCTAAGGTGTCATTAGGGAATAGAATGACCCCCGCCTTGCATCCTCTCTGGGATGCCGAGCATCGCCACAGCGAAGTTCCATCTACCCGGTCGCACTTCTTCGTGTATCGATAACCTGCATGGATCATACTGATGCCGTTCTTACTATTCTTAACATAATACCACTGGCTGCTTCCAAACACTTCGGGATCAATAGGATATGTTATTTCCTGTCCTGTTGGCTCTGTCTCCTCTTCGTCTTCCATGGTATCCATATCGTTTGGTCTCTCGTGGTTGTGGTCGTACTCAGTAGCTTTAGCAATTGAACCATCGGGGAACAAGTCGACCGCCGCTCTACAAGTTTTCTTATTCATCTTGCATAACCACTTGATTGAACCATCCTGGCGGACACGTACTTTGCAGTACCGATATCCGTCGTGAACTAATGCCTCAAATCCTTTCCGGTTCTTGATTATACGATACCCACCTGCGGTTTGCTGCTCAACCGTAAAGTTTGGACACTGAACAGGTGGCATGAGGGTTAATTTTATTTGACTTCTGGCAGGAGTTAGCAGCGGATCATCAACAATCTCAACGTCTTCATCAGCGTACTCTTCCGTAACAGGAGCTTCCGTCTGTTCGTGGTCATGCTGGTGATCAATACCCATACGATGTATAAAACCTTCAGCGTTCAGTACTACCTTCACACGGCACATGCCACTCCTGTACGAACATCGCCAGATAATCGACCCATCCACCCGAGACCACTCCTTGCTGAAACGGTGGCCTTCGAACACAAGGGCATCATTTCCTGCAAGTAAAGCATGTTAATAATATATTTGCTCATCTTCAATCGATAACTCACTCACCTCTTTGGTTCTTGGTAATGCGGAACATTCTGCTGCCATTGCCTTGTTCCTGTCTCTCCAGGTATCGTTTGTCCGTCTCATGACGATGTTCACCGGATTTTTCGATTCTTCCATCGGCATGAACGATCGCCACCGCCCGGCATTTGTCATAGTTCCGACGACAGCGCCAAAGCACCGCCCCATCGTAGCGCTCTCGATCTTTGCTGTACTGATGGCCTCCGTAAATCAAACACTCGCGTCCTTTTGCATTCGTTGTTATCTCGTAGTCCTGACTTGCAAGTCTTTGCTCATCCGTCATCATGACTTCGACACTGGGCGTCAATAATGCAGCCATGTCATCCGTATAATCCTGCTCTGATTCGTCGTCATCGTCGTTCTCTACATCCTCTACAATCGTGTAAGCCTGAAGCATTCCTTCGTCCATCGTGTTGTCATTATCGATGTCCTGTCCATCACCAAGCACTTTACCATGATTGTGCTTGCCATGATACTTCACTTTGGATCCCGGATAGACATACATACCGGCGGTACATTTGTTGTTATTCGATCTACACTTCCAATACGTCGACCCATCCATCTTAACATACCTCTTACAATACTTAAACCCGAGGTGAACCAATGTGGCACCCTTCTTTTTATTTGGGACAATCTTCAAAGTTTCTTGTCCTACCGTTATTAATTCCGAGCAGTTAACGCTCGAGTCATCCAGATTCATCTCGTCTTCGCCAAACTGCTCTCCAAAGCTCTCGACCAAAGAAGTCTCTTCTTCAAGCTCCGGCGGCGCCGGTGCCGGCTGCGGAACGTCTTCCCAGTCAGCATCGAATGGGGCATTCTGACCATGGCTGTGTTTATTGGAATTGGCATGAGTTATCGTATCATCCGCATTCAAATTAACTGCCGCCTGACAGCCACCCAGCCGACATCGCCAATGGACAGAACCATCCCGACGGCTGAAATGCCGACAGTACAGATATCCTTCAAAAACCAACCGTTCGCGATTATTTGGAGTCATTATGATGCGATAGTGCGGTTTTTTGCTGCTCGTGGCTACCGGTAGGTGTTTGCGAGACGGATACTTCTTGGACTCCACTGGTACACTCACAGCTTCACCGTCACTGTTGTAGTATATTTCATCATCTTCCACGATGACTTCCCGTTTGATGGTAATCTGGTTCGAAAGATGATTGATCATTAGCAGCTGTATCAATAGAGTGTCGAACACAGCAAACTTACCTCATCGGTTGTATGAATGGTTAGATCAGAATGCATTTTTGAGCCCATGGGCTGCAGCAGGCTGTCCTCTCCGTCTTTGCCCGCCAGGTCGTGTTCCAGAGCAACATGAAACTGTACAAAGATTTGTTTAGAGATCGTATGTAAGTTAGGGGTGAATTAACTCGTGCTTGGGTTCATACACCGGGATCACCAGAGGGCTAGTTATTATATCAGCGATTTCTAATCCCACACCATCGTATATAGAATAGATTCATTTCATTCATTTTATTAACGTCTCTTTAAACTGTACGTCTGCTGTAGACGTTTTAGTTCATTCGAGACGGCTCATATAGAATAGAACACATTTGTTTTTGTATTGAAAATTACTGAAATATAACCTGAATTAGTGGAATAGAGGTGTCTGATTTTTTTCATTATGTCATTGTCATTGTTCTTAACATAGTGTTCTAAATACACTTTCATAGATATTTGTTGGAAACTGTTGATGTTCATTACAAACATTATAACTTTTGAAATATCGACACAAATTTTTCATTAGGGCCTAACTGACAAACGTAAACAATGGCTTCTTCCTTAAATTTCTCGTTATTGAAAACTCACCTCATCAATCCACCACGATCATTTCGAAGAGGAAGTGTTCACCTATCCGATAGAATTGGAGGCTTACATGGGTAGCTTTTATGCCACGAGAAATTTACGGAAGAAGCCATTGTTTACGTTTGTCAGTTAGGCCCTAATGAAAATTTTGTGTCGATATGTCAGCCATGAGTGGAATATTTTTCTAAAACAGAGCTAGGTGTCTTTACTTAAAAGGGCTACACGCTCAAATCACCTTCTCTTCCATTTGTATTACTGTCCCTTTTTTTCTCGCAGAAAAGTTACTCAATTTTTGTAACAAGTGAATCGACTCGCTTTTTTACGAAAACTGTGTAACATTTTCGTGTGAGAAAAAGGGAAAGGAATACAATTCTACTCAGTAACTGAGTAGAATGAAACGGGAGTGTTTGATCGGTGATTGAGATTTCATAATCAGTGTTCCAAATCAA
This sequence comes from Aedes japonicus, assembly GCA_034211315.2. NCBI lineage: Eukaryota > Metazoa > Arthropoda > Insecta > Diptera > Culicidae > Aedes > Aedes japonicus. The sequence continues at coordinate 115,172 of JASCZW010001169.1, forward strand.
ATGGCGTCGAATGAAAACAAACAAAACGTGTACGAACGAATCTTGTACAACCGTTGTGACCATTCGATAAGTCAACTTTGGACAAAGTTGGATTTACCCAAATCGACGGTCCCTGTGTATTACAAACCTGTTTCCATGGTTTCTTTTCGATAGTCAAACGTTCAGTTGACTATCGAAAACAAACCATGGACTAGAGAGGAACTCGAACAACTCTATTTGAATGGAATGTCTCCAGGATTCACCCAGAAGTCAAAGCTACTTCCGGATTAAAGTCGTGCCAAAGGCTGCCAATCCTCCCAATAATCCTGAATTACGCGCAATCGAAAGATGTGATAAAGCGGGCACTTTCCGGAAAGAAGTAGAAGATTAACATGTCTAGCAAATCTGGCACGGAGCTGCCAGCAAGGTCACTAAGAGTCTGTACACGCTCAAAACATCCTCTCTTTCTTTCGTATTACTGTACCTTTTTTTCACACGAAAAAGTTAGTCAATTTTCGTAAAAAGTGGATCGACTCAATTTTTGAGTAGATCCACTGTTGAGGAAAATTGAGTAACATTCCCGTGTGACAAAAAGAGACAGGTATACAATTCCACTCAGTCACTGAGTACAATGAAGCGGGAGTGTATAAACACTGATGGCTGAAGGTGAGCATAAAGTTAGCGATTTTTACATCAGTGCAAAAAAAACGATGTTTAGTCGTGTGAATTTGTAAAGCATATCCCAAACTTATAAAGTTACAATAGAAACAAAATGCTTCATGCGTGTTTTACTACAGATTATGGGTATCCAGACTACTGCGGACAGACCTTATGGTAAAACTGGAGGGAGTCCTTTTTTCATATGATCTTTAGGTTAGGTTAATTATCACTTCGCGATTTTTGAGACTAAAAATCACAAACAAAACAAAACAAACAACGCTGAAATTGCTAAGTCCTGATAGTATTTGAGGTTTGTGCTTAGAAAACTTCGAAGTGCTAGGGACTTGATCCCGAATGTTCTTATGGCACTGCGAATGACAAGTTCGATGTACAAGAGTCCCTCAGGGCAGTGCAATTGTCGAAATTCTTCAAGAAATGCTTGGTTTGGATGGCGATTTTCGAATGTCAGGCCTCTCCGTGGTGCAGCCTGGCTAACGCTAAAACTGGCTTAAACAAATCATTTTATAATGTCAGAAACTTTCGAGGGATATGGATGTAATGTCGGTCTATGGATACCAAATTGGGTCTAATCATGGATGCAAGTTCGTCCCATTCGATAGATTTGTTATTAAATGTTGTCTATGTACGATTTTTTTTGTGATTTTCAATTTCAAGGCGTTCCCACCTGTATTCGCTCTACCCAGCAATTAATTTCACAAATCAAACCATACTCAAACAGCTAAGAAACACTTAAGTCATTTTTATATAAGATTTAGTGGCCATTCGGCAATCAAAACATTATAATTCACTCTACACAGATTTCGTTTTTTAGTTTGTGTAAAGATGAGCCATATGAAAAACATTGAACCGAAACTCAGACATTTGTATTGTAAATGTTACCAATAACAACATTTTTACTACGCTTTCCATACAACAGGCCATAGTTAGGAACCTAGAAAAAAAATATGTTCCTAACATTGGGTCTATGGAATTCATGTTAAATCATTGTTATTTTACCTATGTGACCTGTTAGTTTATAACGTGTGATTATTTTCTGTACATCTTGGCTGCATAATTCGATTTCGACAAATTTAGATCATTCGAAGATCTTGTAGATAATCTGTTCAGCTTAACCAGTAAAGTCGGGGTGTCTATAAAGTTAAGGAAATCGAAAACTACGCGGAAGTGAACAACTATAAATTGATTAATAATGTCTCAATTGCTTTGAAATAAATCATCCTGATCGCTACAATAAGTCATCCTGATCGCTACATGATTTTGTTGATTATCGCCGAAATAATGACATATTTGGTACATAGGCCGAATCAAGGAGCTAGGCTAACATTACATTCCGTTACCCTTTGTTGATTTTCATTTATATAAAGCAAACTTATGAATTTGTTCGAAAATAAATACTTTCCTTTGAGGAACAGGTGTCCTCTTTCTTTGATGAACAGCCCTTACTTATAAATGTTCGTTAAAATTGTTGGCAATACACTAATTTCACCATGTAATGCATACATTAGGTCATAGTTGAGAACACAGGAAATAATGTGCCCCTAAAATTCTTGTGAAATCATTGTTCATATTTCTATGGGAATAGTTAATTTATTACGTGTGACTGTCTTTTGTATATCAAGAATGCATTACTAGGCATATCAATTCAATTTAGTCGATTTTAGGTCAGTTAAAGATCGCGATGGTAATCTGTCAGATTTACCAGTGAAATCTTGATCAGGGGAAACGAAAATCTTGCTCAAGTGTGTAACTATAAATTTATGAAAAAACTCTTAACTGCTTTCGAATAAATCGATCAACAGGATATCAACATGATTTTGTCGATTCTTGATGAACTTATGACTGATTTGGTGTTTAGGCCGGATGAAGGAGCTAGGCTGACATTACATTCCGTTGCCTTAACTTATTAGTTGATCTCCAAGTTTAAAAAAAAAATCGATAAGAGGCCGGACTTTTCCGCGAATACACCCTTTACTACCACAAACTTGATGTCCTCCGTCGTCGCCCTATCTTGTGAAATGGAACTCCGACCACAAGTAGATTCGGTATCTATAGATTTCGCAAAATGATTTGACACTTTACCGCATATTCTCGTTATCAACAAAATGAAGCTCATTGAATTTCCTGATTAATTTACTGAGTTACCGAGTTTACTGAGTGCTAAATCCCGATTATTTAGTACCACACAACAAACCCCATCCGGCGTTATATCCTTCAGTCACTGTAATAGTCTCATTAACCAACTGTACTGCATTGAAATGGATATTCTAGACCGGGTCATGCCAATCTGCAATCTGGAATTTACATTGACCAAATTGACAATTGACCGCCAAAGTATGTTCATTTCTAGGGTTCATCCGTCGATACGCTTCCGACTTAACCGATATACACGCATTGAAAACATTCTACTGCTCACTGGTTCGCAGTGTCCTGGAGTATGCTGCACCTAGAATGATCGCATTTATCTGCCTTTCTACTTTGATCGATGCCTTTCAACCGTTTTGAAAACTCTATGCAGTATCACGGAAAGAAATGAAGGGGGATCGAAATAACAATCTCCACCAGGAACAATCTCCACGGGGACCAGTATCACAACACTTTACTGTCTTTCTCTCCGATGTCTCTAAGTCAGAGATGACGAGAAGAAAATTTGAGTAAAAATCAGTCGTTGTATCAGTACAAAAATAAACCCAAAAGGAGAGAGTTTCTCTCCCATGTAGGCACAACAAAACGGAGTGTGTACAAACAACAGCTAGAAACTATCACAAGCTATTAGTAGTACATGAGCACGATCAAGCGCGTTCCTTTTGCCTGTCAAGGTGGCGGATTCCGTTGTGCCGCATTGGGGATGTTAGGCAAAATGAATACGTTTGGTTCTAGTACCGCTATATCCAAGCCTTTCGCTCAATTTTCAATACTTCTATTCAATTTTCAACAGGCCATACATCAACGGAACTTTAAACACTTTCTCTTAATATCTTTCATTCTAGCAAACATTACTGTCCACTCCTGGGTCTTCATAGTGATGAGCGAACATCTCCTTCTACACCACAAAATATGTTTACAACAAGATATTCTTGAATTGAATCAACCATACCGCATGTTTAAAAGAGTCATCATATTTACACATCTGTCATAGGGTTAAATCAACGCAAAAAAAAAACAACAACCTGGTAGTTATCAGTTCGCTTTCAAGTTCATCATGGCCGACGAAGACAAATATTCGGAAGAAGTTCTTACTAAGTTTTAGGTGGCTGAGTAATTAGTTGAATTATGGAAACCATTTAAGTGAACAGCACCAGCAATTGAGGTTTTCATTAGTAGGACTACTTTTCTCTTTTCTATAATATGTCTCATTTCAAAATTTTGAAAAATTAGGGCGTTACGCTAAAGTGTAAAGCGTTCAAAACGCTAATAACTCTCGTTCGACTGAAAAGAATGACTTCATTCATACACCATTCGATCAGGAAAACTTACAATATTCTTGCATCAAAATGTTTATTAAGTGTTTATTAGTATAAATTGTATAATATTTTTTACTTAAAAATGACCTACTTTTGCTCCCATACAAATTTTGCATATGAAAAAGTTGAAAATTTCAACTAGTAAAATAGAAGAAAGATTAGCAATTTGCATTTAATTCCAACTACTTTTATTGCTTATCTTGACACAACTTTTGTTTTCCCTACCAGGGACCTCAAAAACGGATAGAGGAATCCAACTTGAAAAAAGAAGAACACACCGAGTGGTGATAAATCTGACAGCTCCCATGTTAAAGTATAGGACGAAATTTTTAAAATGCTTCTAGAAAATTCAAATGAAATTTTAATTAAAAGCGTTTTTTTTTGTGTGATGTAAGAAAAATCCAAAACTGCACATGGGCTATCGAAAAATCAATGCAAGCAGCTCAAGGCTGAAAGTCTCTCTAACAAGATGATGCAACTACAGTCGAAATTCGCTAGTTGGAACTTTAATACTTGAGTCAATTTCTATTTGGGACTCCGCCAATTGGGTTATGATTCATTTAAATTGGAATTAACAGCCAAACGTAGAATCTTTCAGCGGGTCTACCAATGTGTTTTAAGTATCATGTGTTGATATTATAATGAAAAGATTATTTAATTTCATGTTATAATCAGAGATCTAAATTCTCAATCAGCTGGGTGAAAACCATGCTCTCTCTCAAGCAGGTTCTCGATGAGTAACGAACCGTTCACATTTTCATCTCTCCCTTTTCGACCATAATTCATTATCCTCTCTCTTGCATTTTATCTCTTGCAAAAATATCTCTCTCCAAAATTCAACGAAAATATTTTCTCAGGTCACATTTTTCACTTAAAACATGCTACCTAGATCGTATACGAGAAGCAAAAACCGAGGAGCATAAAACGAGGATTCACAACATGAAGAAAACTTGGCTTTTTACCGAATTGTAATGTCAGAATAAAACAAGCATGAGGATTGCTGCATTTTCAGGTGTCAAAAAGTAAGTGAAAAATAATTATGAAAAAGAAACGATTTATCAGCTAGTCATGCTCTCCGAAAATTTAAAATCGCCGTTGCATTTCTTGCGAAAACTGGTGTGAGCGTATAATAGTCTCTCGCCTCTCACATTCTCATCTGTTTCACCAAGCGGGTGAAAACGGACGTTTCTCTTATCAAGTAGGCGAAAATTTCGGTCTCTGGTTATATTTAAAAAAAGTTTATGTGGGGTACGGGACGCGTTTTAAGCAGTTTATTCTGCACCTGAGACATTTGATGAAGTTGTATGTAGTATATAATTAAAACTGTTAGAATTTAGACGTTAATCCCTCTGCTTAATTCTGATCTATCGGAACATACCTTCAGAAACGAGCCTTAGATTCAGAAAATTTCATAGCAATTGCAGGGACTTATTTAAAGCATGCGGATTGCTTTACGATCAAGAAAATGTTTTCTTCAGCTTCGGAATCTGTATATAAACTAACAAAGACGAAATTAAATAGGCCAGTTCACGATTTGCAGCAAACGTCAATTTCCTCCACAGAAATGTTAGACGAAACGACTGTGACGACAAACGGGATGCTTCGTTTAAAAACAAACATATGTAAGAGACAGCAGGCTTCACGTTACAATATCGGTCCGCTATATACATGGTTAACAAAGAAGAGAGGAAACGTGGGCTCTCTCAAAAGCAACACTGATGCCGCTCAACAGCGAAGCATTTTTATCGTTGAGTACTATTGGACAGCTCCGAAACATATATTTTATTGAATGTGATAGTGCCAGATGATTAAAAATATAATCATAAGCATAGCTCAACCTCAAGTGACTAGACGAAACAAGAAACAAATAGTAATTTCAGATGATCTAAATATATAATAAATTTAACTCAATATTCAACATCAGATTATGGCAACAAGCCTAGGTGTGAGAAAGAGCTGATGAAGACTTTCCCTCCGGTACAGGCGAACAAAATTTGCAATAATACAAAATACTCAAAGGCGAAATTTGAGCGAACTTCTTCAGCAGGTCAAACTGATGGTTTTCTAGATGATATATTTTAAATCTTCAAAATGACAGTAATACTGGTAATCAATTTATACATCGAATCATTAGCCCGATAGATAGAGCTTATGTTCGTATCATTAAAAGTGAAATAATTTGGAAAATGTACGAGTTTTAGACCTATTTCCTAACGACTGATTAAAACAGTTACTCCTGGTTAAGCCTTCCCTATATTAAACAACGAAAATTTGGAAAACTTCATGTGTTGAGGTGCTTCTATTCAGCAATCAATTTATTGCGCAAAGCTGTCAATCGTACCACCTCCGAATCGTCGTCTACAACGTACTGAATAACATGCCCGGATAAAAATAACCATACAGTTACAATTCAATAATATAAAATAACATTAAAATCTATTTCCGACAACGAATCTTACTGTTCATGAATCAGATTAAGGAAAAAGGTATATTGTCATTACAATAGATTTACTATTCACTCCATATCCTAGGATTTTCAACAATTGTGAAACACTAAAATAGTAATTGACTCAATTTTGTTCGGAAAAAAAACTGTTTTATCATATAGTTCAAATACATAACAACCCCCCTTATCTATTGTCGACGACTCAATTTACTTTAGATTCTGTTGTGGTAACTATTGTCATCTTACCGTTTTGAACAATACTATTAATTGTACATACTATAGATTCTATTGTATGGTTACAATACATTTAATTGTAAACCTATGAATTTTTCCGGGTGATTCAGTGAGCGTAGTAAAAGTGAATAATTTTTGATTGGCGGGGGTTCTACAGTTGACATTGGTATAGCTGACGAATTGCCCGGTACATTTTCATTGATATTATTTGTACCTTTTTGTCTCAACCAAAATTAACAAAGCGAACACCCCTCAAGAAATTTCTGGCCCTTATCACCCGACCCAACTAGCGACTCACATTCATTCGATGGGTCTAGGTTGTGGCCCAACCAGCGAATTCCGTCTGTATTTACAATTTCAAGTTGGCTAAAGCCTGATTTGCTGACAAAAACATAGAAGTTCTCGAGGGGACAGCTCGTTCTTCGAATCTTAATCCCATAGAAAACCTTTGCTCCATTATTGTTTTCATTGCTCGTTGTTTTCATGAAAACGACTATGTATTTTTTTGAATAAATTTGTATTTTTGTATTTTTTTGAAAGTGTCAAATTTCAGTCTACGTGGTTTATGTACAGTCCCTAATTGATCAGTCAATTATCAAAATTCACAAGCAGTTCTGGAACGAAATCATATTTTTTGTGTCAAAAAACCTTCTGTTTAACTTCTGTTTGTCTCCCAAAGTAAACCCACATTTTGCAAGAAATGTTTTTTTTTTATGAATTCAAGAGGAAGGTCATTTTCTTTTTCATTCTTTTTTCTTACTAACAATTTTCAACAAAACTATTTCTGAATGACTTTTTCGTCAAATTGGAGATAACGCTCTTCTATCGAAAACATTGGCAAACTTCCAGTAGAAGAAGAAAAACTCTCTGACCTATTTAACGTTGCTGTATTCGCTACAAGCGGATTTCAACAAGGGACCGGTCTGAATGTATGATCTAAACGGGTTTCCTAAGATTAAAAAATATTCAAGTTTTGGATAATTTATATCCATAAAACAAAGTTTCTATCCGAAACCGACCGCAATTGCAGAGTACCAATTGAAAAAATAAATTTATCCCAGTGCCAACATTCCTAAGATAAGAAAAATACCTCAGTTCAAGTCTTGGCCTCAGGCGATTAGAATGAAAAGAGGCCACGAAGATCACTACTGAACATCATCACAAATCTAGTTTTATTTCCAGTCTCTGAAACGTCAAACCTGACCAAAATGACTCGACCTGTTCAACGGGGGTGATGATTATTAACACACCGTTTCGTCATCGTGATTCTCCATAGCACTTCGGGCAACACGTTATCTTTGTTACGCTGCTGATGAATGGGTGGGGATTATGACAAAATTTCTTCGAAGGGAAACGACATGACTTGGGAGTCGCAATATTTCATGAGCATCTCAAAGGTCATCCAAAAGCGCTATCTAGGGCTGTCCGAACTGTAGCTGGTTCCCATTTAGCAAACATTTCGGTAGAAATTCATATCCATCTGGTTGATATTCGCCATTTCAAAAGAGCATCATCAAACTCAATCCAGTCTTCGCAGTCTGAAAAATTTCCAAGTACAACGAAGAAGTCTCGCTCAATCGATGGATGCTACTCGTGCCTTCTTGAACGCTATGTGTGCTGCGTATAATGCAATACAGCACACAAACAAACATCGGACAGCAGGGGGAAAAAGTTTCATCTTCACCATGCCTTCGATGCTGCTGCTGCTGCTGTTGTGCTACAGAGAAGAACCAAGTATTTGAACATTCTTCTTTGCACATCACCGTTCGGTTTCGGTCCACTTGTAAGACCGACAATCGACCGAGTCCAGAAATGTGCACAGCAAAGAACGACGACACGTAGGGTAGCTTGTTTCTACCGTTCGCTGCTCTGCAAGCAGTTGCTGCTGATGTTGTTGTTATTGAATCTTTGGTGATACTGACGGTGTATGAACACAAAAATGGACCTGCGCCGTAACTTACCTCGTTCGTTGTCGTTGTTGTCGAGTGGGAAGAAGGCCTAGGCTGTGAGGATTCTTCCTGGTGAAATCCATCCTCACACGATGCGATATTAATCTCCAGATCTTTCTCCTGTTTAATGGTAATTTCGGGTACAATATGAAGTCGCTGCCGGATGCGGTCATCATTGCATTTGCACTGTTCGCGATACGAGTAGAAATCATCAATTTTCGCAATACAGGACTGGCATATCATAGCGTTCTGATCGTCCCCCTCGTTGACGATCTGCGCGTGTGGCAGTGGTGAAAAGATAAGAAAGAAGAGAGTGGAGTTGGTTTTTCTGCTTGGCCCTACATCCGCTAGAAATTGGATCGATATTTTCGATGGCGTTCTGCCACACTGTAGTTACTCTTACCTGTACTGATGTGCACTCGAAGATCTTTTTGAGCAGTAATTTATTACTCTTATACGTGGTACCCTCAGGAAATAGCAGAGTCAAGTCTGCTTGGTTTTCCGAACAGCATAATCGGCATATTTTTACCACCGCTAGGCCCGGCAGAGCCGCATTTTCTCCATACACTGGGATTTCAGTATCCATTTTGTTGTCTTGATCGTTCAATATCTCGCACTACACACCGCGACGGTGAACAGAATATTAACGGGTAGAAACACACACGGAAACAGTACCGACTAGATTAATCTATACCAAAAACCACCACAAGTGAGTAAGATCTACAACGCCCAGTGGATCCATTTTCTGAGGAACTCTATATTCACTGCGCTTATGCTTTGCTCGTAACTTAGGTAATAGTCCACTCCACTCACTACAACGCTGGGCAGGACAATGTCGAACAGCACCAACAGCGGAAAGAGCAGCCGTCGTCGCTCTGTACCTGCAGCTGAGCATTTACACGACGCACAAGAAGGCATACAAGAGCACAAAACGAGACAGGCGTTCAATATCCTGAACCACACCGTGACAATTCTTCAACCAAGCGATGCACTTCAACTGATATTTTCGGTATTTAACATAACCGGAACGGCCTTAATTTCTATCTCATGATTACACCCGGATCATTAACTACATTTTTGTTTAGATTCCAAGAACACTGATCACTTTTTCAGCATAGATTTTGGAATTTTTCACGAGCAATTCGGACTAACTTTTATTTCGTACGCTGCTACACATCGAATCACTGAGAGCGAGAAGGCCGAGAAACGCTCCAGAGGAAGAAGATAAAGACGACGAAGGAAGGGATCGAATTCGCGTCCCTTCCCTCTTGTTCGCTCGCTTTCTATTTCTGCTATCTCTTTTGCTCCCTCGCGTGTGTATCACATATCAACAAACAGATGTCTCGTATACTGTGCGATTGATCGAAATTCACAATGCGGTACTTTTGAGAACATGAAATGTTAGCGGCTGCTTAAATGTTGCATAGTTTCATCATAACGTTCAGTTTCAATGGCTAATTATCATCATTCGTATTAACATTTAAATGAATTACTATCGACAATGATAAAAAGTCATTTACCCCGTAAATCTCGTTAATAAATTAACAATTCTGTATTTGCCGCAATTGTATTTTTACAATCATGCTTACAATATTTTTTTACCGCTTCTGTGGGAGCGGCGGGAGAGAGAAGGACAGAACGCCGAAAACAAAACAAAAACTTCGAGATTGACGTTTGGCTACACCGCATAGTACCGGCGGCGTCCTGGCGGTGTAATAGGGTCGGTTCCCCAATCACATGCACGCACAATGTTATAAAAACGAATTATCTATATTGTTGTGCTTTCCAGCTTAATCATTAAAATTCCGTTTTTCCGCTGTTTTAATGCTTCTCTATTGTTAAACTTTTTCATAAATAAATATTTTATTGAATTTTGCTTGAACTGCATCCAAGCTTTGAAATTTATCAAGCGTATATAGTCTCGGGGGATTGTAGCTCGTGGCTTGGTAGCTCAGTGGTTACCCGTTGTGCTTACTAAGCAGATGGTCGGGAGTGCAATCCCAGACCCGTCTCCTTCACTTGCTTCTTTCTATCACCACTACACACTTTGAATTTCAACCGAGTTTTCATCTGCTGAACGCCCGCATAATCACACCATTCCTGGACCATTTCCCTTATTGTGGACGACCGTTTCCGTTATTGTTTCGACATTTAAGGCTCGAACGCAGTGATAACAAAAGCGGAACGGCGACGGCAGCGGAAGAACCCAATCTGACTAAACCTGCTTGACGGATAGAAAACTGATTAGATCCAAGTAGATTCCATTTGGACATATCGACGTCATTTGCGTCGACTGTCAAACTTGCCGTTTCCGTTCCTTTTCCGTCCACATTACGTTTGGGCCTTTACCCTTATAGTTGAAAACTATAAACTAACAATCTCCTATATAGTTTTAACAATATGACAGATGGTAAAAGGCCAAATAACAATATGCTAAATAGGCGGTTAAGTTAGGTTACCGTAAAAAAATGGCAATTTTCACAAACAAATTTTTTGCTGTACTCTATGTCAAATAGATGGTATATAATTCAGACCGAGTGCAGACAATTTAAAACCTTTCAATGACAATATGGGATACATTAACAATATGTGTTAATGGAGAGGTTGTATGGTGAATAAGAGATTAAATTTTTCGATCACAATAACATAAAATGTGATAATATATCCTATGAATAAATTATGTATACTTACGAAATCGTTCTTCCAAATCAAGATTTTTCTCGACTCGCAAAGCATCCACAACCGTTTGTAGTTCCGCATACATAATAAATTCAAAATTCTAAACTTAATCGCCAAAATTCATGCGATCATTAAAGATCTAGGCATGCAGACCGCCTAATAAAACTGTTGTCACGTTTGAAGTTGACAGACAAAATAGTTTACTGGTCTTCAGTGACTATTAGTTACTGCTTTACAATCAGTAAAAAAATATTTGCTGATTTTCAGTAAATAATACCATATAATACTGGATTCCACAAAATGTCAATAAGAAAATGATGGTTAACAGCATAAATTGAATGCTGAAGGATATACATTGCTGAAATTACAGCACAAAAAATTCAGTAAAACTTAGCTGTTTTCCAGCTTTGGTGTGTAGTTTATAGTTAGTAATAGACACACGTAGTATATAGTTTTTTTTATCATGGCTTGACTATGATAAACTTGGAAATGGAAAACTCTATTTTTTCTTCTCATTTCTACACAGAAAAAAATCTTATAGTAAAAACTACCATTTTACCCGACTACGCCTATCTTTAAAACTACCATGAAATTTCAGTCAAATTTACTACGTTTACGGTAAAATCTTCAACGTTTGTGGTATATTTGACAAACCACATATTGATATCAACCGCACCATGGTTGATCTAATCACAGGAATGGTAAAATCAAACGCATTTCGACACAAATTTTTCATTAGGGCCTAACTGACAAACGTAAACAATGGCTTCTTCCTTAAATTGTTGGTGATTGCGCTTAATTTAACCCTCGAAATGGTAGTTTCTACTGCGGCTTTTTTTTTTGCTTGTAGTTACAGGTATTCCACTAAACAGCTCACACTCTCTAGGAGTCATTAATCAATTGAATTCATCTCAACTTCATTTCATTTAATTGCGGCCCACAGACCCACATGTTTAGCTGTCATATGCACAGATAAATGGCTAATGCACAGTATTTAGGCTGTGAAAAATAGGTGAAAATTGTATTTCCACTGTATTATGGCACCACTGCCAATGACGGTGTAATTGCAGTTATCAAATTTTGCTCCTTTCTCATCACCTCTTCAATCAACTTTTGTTTCTACTGCTTTATGGTTTACTGTTGCCCAAAAGAGTTTTGCAAAGCCTATTTAAAATCCACCAAATTGTGTTCGGCATAATGAACCGGAAGCCTGACTGGTAAGACTGAATAGCGCAAAGTTAAATTAGAACTGAGATAATGAGTAACTAGTGGAATCATTTTAGCGATCAACGGGAAGCGGGAGATGGCGACGAATGGGATGGGTTTTGTCGGCTTTGCTTCTCCGAGGTGTATGAAATGGTGCAACTGTTTCCGGAGGACAACAGCCCGAATCGCGATTTATTGTGGAAGATCCTCGAGTGCACCACGTTGAAGGTGAGTAGTGTTAAGAATTTTGAAATTACAGTTACAGTTTGCTATGTTTTTTGGAGGTAAAAAGATATCACTAAAACTGAAGTTGTTAAACAATTTGTAATTCGTTTATTTCTAACGACAACTTGCATTTTATAGGGTACGTGTCCCTTGACTCAGCCTGAGGTGCAACGGTCGTTGACATTTTTATTGTTACTCATGTGAGTTATTAAGCTGGAAACAGTATTCAACCAGTACTACATTTGCTTAGATAATTCCAATAAGACGTTTATTGTTTTGATTAACGAAAAGTAAAAAAAACACTTGGATACGAAAACAATCTCGGATATGGATGTAATGTCGGTCTATAAGCACTATTCGATAAAACCACATTAAAAACATTATAACTCTTACTGTACAGATTTTCCTGCATAGGTTTTGGTTTGGTTTTGCCGTTTTAAATAAGTGCAATCATATATTCATACATTTCTATTGAAAATTATACCAATATCAATGTTTTACTATGTGACATTACACCATGGTTGGGAACACAGAAAATAATATGTCCTAATATTCGGTCTATGGTTTTCTTGTGAAATAATTGTTCATATTTATATGTGAACAGTTCATTATTAACGTGTGGCCATTTTCTGTGCATCTAGAGTGCAACAGTAAGCACATCGGCTCAATTTTGCCAAATTTAGCTTATCTAAAGATAGGGAAGATAATGTATTTAGCTTAATCAGTGCAGCCAGTATGACTGAAATGTTAAGAAAATCTATAATCTTACTTATCTATAATGTTAACCTTTAAATTGACGAAAAATGTCTCAACTACTTTAGAATAAGCAGATCATCATGATGCCATCAAGATTAAGTCTATTTTCGCTGAATTTTGGACATATTTAGTACATAGGTTGAATAAAGGAGAAAGGCTGACATTACATCCCGTTACCCTACTTATTCAAAAATAGAAATAATACCATCATTATATTTATTTATTTATTTATTTCATTCGTCAATCACACGTACTATCATTTACATTTTAGCTTACATAGCTTAGGCATATTTAGATCAATCATTTCACAATGCTGATTGAACGCGGCTTTCATCTGATTTCGTGGTTCAAATTTAGCGTAGTTTGTACGATGACGATCCAACACGAATAAATTTCTATTGCTTAATTGTCGAGTAGGAGCATAAAAATTTAATTTTGATAATATATCACTTGAGTCAATACGTTGCGAAATTATTTCATTTACGAATGAAACCATAGCATATTCCCGACGCCATTTCAAGGTTTGAATGTTGATAAACATGCAACGTGCTTCATATGATGGAAGAGGGAACACCGTTAACCCTAACTTACGTAATGCATTTAATAAAAACTGCTTTTGGAAACAAGATTACAATATTCTGAAGATAGACCCTACATATGCAATATAAAGCGTTTAATTGTATAAGGATCTTGAAAATGATAGTTAAAAACGTTTTGCATAAAATTTAACATATTGCTTGCTTTATGGGACTATTGTGTACTAATGATCACAAATGTTAATTGGGGGTCTAAAATAATTTTCGTCACGCGATTTTAACTTGGTCTTGGCACGTAAGTGAAGGAGTTTTGTGGATATTTGACTTAATTTCTTTTCAGTTTTTATGTTATACTCAGACAATTGCAGAAGAAATAGCTAAATTAAGTTGATCGCAAATATTCAAATATTTTTCCAAATTAATTTGATTATTTGAGTTTTCTGTTCATTTTGTGAGCCTTTGCTTTGAGTTTTTTATTTTTAATTATTTGTTTGTTGAACTAAATTGGATTTTTAAGATCAATAATTTCGTCGTCTCCTCGTGAGTGGAACTTCCTTTTGAATTATTTCCATCAACAATTTATGTATTCCACGTACATTCGATTTTGACTTTTGAAGGATTGTTATCTATTGATCAGTTGAGCTAATGCTAGTCATAATAGATACCGAAAAGAAGAAAGATCGATATATTATTACATAAAATAATGTATGCGTTATGATGAAGGTGTGCCATTTAGCAATACAAATTAATCAGCATA